>DF239595.1:175781-208987 GCA_000507305.1 Breviolum minutum Mf 1.05b.01 | reverse complement strand
GTGGCCGCCCAAAATATTCCTGGGATTCTTTGATTACAAATTTTTGCCGCTGGAAGAATTTACCTTCATGGGAGGTCTCTGCAATTGATGTCGAACTTTGGCGTTCAAACCTGCCTGAATTTTTGGAGTTTTGCAAGTGTTGATGTATATAGGATGTAGTTTCACAATTTCCCCCCTGTGCCTGAAACAGGCTGCCCAATGGGGCATACAGGGTTGACGTTGACGTTGACGTTGTTTGTGCCTACAAAATTGTTGTAGCATTGTAGGGCGGCCAACTCGTCGAGCATGTTCTGGGAACCTATTCAACGCTCGAACAACCTATCGTTATGTTGGCACAGTGCAAACATAGTTAGCAAAATCTCTTACAAAATTTTGGCGGCTAGCATCACTTAAGTAAATGGCTTGGCATTGCCCGAAGGAGCGATCCCTGGTTCCAATCCTACGCCGACCTCATTCCTTTTGTCCAACGATGGTGCACCGTAAAATTCGTCGAATCCAACGTTCCTGCGGTAGAGTGGCGATATGTTGCACCAACCTCCAATAGATCGGACAACAAAGTCGCGACCATGCAACATGCCATTGATGAAGTATTTCGTGCCATTCCAGTGTCCGTGCCAGGTGGAGGTCCGACAATTGACCTGCACAACTTCCGGAAATGAGTGTCGAGACGCTCCAAATGTCGCTTGTACATAGTGCGATGCCCACCAGCAAAACATGCAACTGATGACTTACAGATTTAAAGTACCGTAAACGTTTTACAATGGAAACATTTTTGTTTTGCAGTAGCCATCGGTTCATATGGAAAATTTTCGATGCGTGCTGAAGGTGATATTGCACATCGACATCTGATAATTTCGAGCCACGTGATGTCAACATGCTACCCAACCATTTTTTCCCAGCATCACGTGGCAACACCCTGAGAATCACTCCAGCTGTGGTCGTAAACGTCCGACAACACCCTGAGAATCACTCCAGCTGTGGTCGTAAACGTCTAGGGATGTTGCGCTTCATTTGTAATGACCAGTGTTTTGTCCGGGTTCAAAGCAAGCCAACGCGATCCAAGTCTTTAACCAGCGCATCCAAAAGATCACCAGCTTCCACACGCGACCGCCCAAAAACCAAAATGTCGTCAGCAAAACGTACATCAAGCAAGATGGGACCTCCGTCCATCAAGTTGAAACCTACATTTCCGACTTCGGCCCTCCGTTCTCGCATCGGCCATTGCAACACCGAACAAAACAAACGTGGATTTAGCACGCGCCCTTGCCGCGTCGCGCCTCCTATGTCACCGACAACTTCACCGCATTGTCTAAAATATACACACTGCAAAATCCATACGAGAGTCCGAGTCAGAGTCAGAGCTTGCTGGCCCGAAGCCAGCCCCTTTAGGGCGCAAGCAAAAGCAATTTAAAATCTGCCGATCATCTATTATGCAAGGTGAAAACTACAAAATCCCGCTTCATTAGCATCCAACGTTCACGTGCAGCAGCCTCCATAATCCAATTGTCAAAGCCTTTCCAAATCGAATACATTTGCAGCGCTGTTTCCCAAGTGTAGGCCGGTCGCCCGCGTTTCCGTGGCCCTCTCATGTTCCATGCGAGAATCCTGCGGGTCCATCGTTCAGGAGGTAAAATTGCAACATAGGATGCAAATTTCCAGACTGCTTCTCATGTTCCATACGAGATGGATAGGAATTTCTTCAGCAACAAGAGCCGTCCATAATGCAGGCCAATGTACCCGAGCAAACGCCTTCGATAAATCCAAGCCAATGATCCATACAGGGATTCCTCCAGCATCAGCCTTATCCAAAACCAAATTAGCTGTGACAAGGTGTTCTTCTACTCGTCGTCCTGGCTTATTCTTCCGGCTGTCCTGCTTGTTTGCGTTAGGAATGCTGGAAATGGAAGGCTGGGATGACCGTTGGATTGATGGATTTTTTTGTGATGAAATTTTGCTGGCAGAATCTTGGGGGAAGGTCAAGGCGCTATGGATGCAATGCACAGACGATTTTGTCGATTCTTCGCATTTGTCATGTACTATTGAACAGGAAAGGTGTGCCTAGTGCATGAAATTATCATATTTAGTTGCAGGACTGTTTTTTAAGAAGGTGTGCCTAGTCAGCGTTCCATGGTGTTCTAGAAATACATGTTTAGTGTACTCATGTATTTGCGCTTTGGATCTAGGTTTTTCATGCTATTTTCAGGATTTGGGGATCAGACATGTGAAAATCAATCTGAAATATTTATTGAAACCTCGGCGTTCGCATGATTTTTCTTAGCGCTGGTGAACACAATGGCTTATACAGTTGGTTTTTTACGTGGGTTTGCATTTGTATCTACATACAGTACTGGTGTAGTACTTTGTAGTACAGAGTAGTACTGGAGTAGTTCTTTTCCAGTACAAGGTAGTACTGAAGTAGTGTACTTGGGTAGAACTTTGTAGTACAGGGTAGTACTGGAGTAGTACTTTGTAGTACTGGAGTAGTACTTTGTAGTACAAGTTAGTGCTGGAGTAGTACTTTGTAGTACAGGGTAGTACTGGAGTCGTACTTTGTAGTACAAGGATGTACTGGAGTAGTACTTTGTAGTACTTGAGTAGTACTTTGTAGTACAGGGTAGTACTGGAGTAGTACTTTGTAGTACGTTTCTTGTTTGTGGGGTCGTTTGGGTCTCGTCTAGGTCTCGTTTGGGTTTCGTTTTTTCTTAGAATCTGTAAGCCTAGATGGTCCCGCTGGGTATTAGGTTTGGTGGAGTGATAGGAAACTGCAGAATATCTGCAGTCCAATTGCTATGTAGTCCAATTGTTCAAAATTGCAGTTGGAAGAGGTTTTGCAACTTATTCTTTTCTGTTCTTGAATACAAGTGTTGGCTGGCCTGGGCGTTCCATTGAAAAACCATAGTTTAGGACCTCTCTTTGCATCTGGTTAACATGCCCCACAGCGCTACATTGGATGTCGGCGTTCCATTGTGATTTGTGTCGTTTTTGTTTGATCTTTTTTGATCTGGTCTTGATATGAAACTGATCTTTGCGATCGGCGTTCCAATAGGAAGTGCGTGTTTCTTACCTGGTTTTGTTTGGAAAATATGAGTGCTTCAACGCGGCGTTCCATTGGGAACCGCTAGGCAGGCACACCCAGGCGCACCTTAGGTGTGCCTAGTAGTTCCATGCGGAAACCGATGTTTTTAGCCATCAGGCGTACCTTTCCGGTCCGACTGTAGTCGTTACGTTTCACCTTCCTGTGCCTCTGAACGGGTTGCCGCACCATGGCATTCCATGATAAATACAAAGTATCACCATCATCCTCTCCATCATAGTATTTGTCATTGTCCCTATCCGTACCTCCATCATCCCCATCAAAGTATTGTCCTCTTCAACTTCCTCATTTTCCATCACGTTCATTGATGTTTTTTTTGGAACATTTTTGTTAAATTCAGAGTCATCGGCCTCATCATGTGTATCGTTTTTCATATTGGTTTTTGGACGCATTTTCTTCAAATTCGTCGTGTTTGTCACCATTTTTATTTTAAACCCTATCGCTTGCACCACATTTCTTCACCATCACCATTTTTATTTTCATACGTTTCGTCAACCTCATCGCTTTGATATGTTTTCCTTTTTCGTTAAATTCATCGGCGTTGTCACCTTTTATCATTTTATGTCATTTTATTTTTCCTTCTACGCCATTTGCATCAGTGTTTTGATTTTCGGATTTTTTTTTGACATTATCATCTTCATCACCTTTATGATCCTTTATGTATCTTGTTTTTGTGGACCAAATTTTTCAATTTCATCGTTTTGTCACCTTTATCATCTTCATGTTTTATCACCCTCATGTACATGTATCAACATCATTTTGATCAGCATACATATCAAAATTTTCTCAATCATATTTATCGCCTTCGACTTTTGTTATGTTTCAACTGCAACGGTGTGGCAGAGAAGCCACTGCAAACGCTTGTCCGCCATCTTGAAATTCAGGCAGCTATGTTTATTTCAATCCATTGCAGTGCTACTTGATGATGATGATGATGATGATGTTCGCCGACGATGCATTTTCCAACCTAGTAGCTTTATTTTGCAAAACCTGTCCGCTCCACGCCGCCGGGGTCGCCCCAAACAAATACGGGCTTCCGAAATGTATAGAATGGCAGTGGAAATTGCTGAAGGTTTTGACATGTTAGGTGATTTAATCCGTGACGCCGCGAAGTGGCGCTCGAAAGTTCGCGCATTTTGTTTTCTGCCGCCAGGTTAATATCGCCATTGGCTTTCCCTGCCCATGTGTCACCGTACACGAGGCGAATGAATGAATGAATGAATGAATGAATGAATGAATGAATGAATGAATGAATGAATGAATGAATGAATGAATGAATGAATGAATGAATGAATGAATGAATGAATGAATGAATGAATGAATGAATGAATGAATGAATGAATGAATGAATGAATGAATGAATGAATGAATGAATGAATGAATGAATGAATGAATGAATGAATGAATGAATGAATGAATGAATGAATGAATGAATGAATGAATGAATGAATGAATGAATGAATGAATGAATGAATGAATGAATGAATGAATGAATGAATGAATGAATGAATGAATGAATGAATGAATGAATGAATGAATGAATGAATGAATGAATGAATGAATGAATGAATGAATGAATGAATGAATGAATGAATGAATGAATGAATGAATGAATGAATGAATGAATGAATGAATGAATGAATGAATGAATGAATGAATGAATGAATGAATGAATGAATGAATGAATGAATGAATGAATGAATGAATGAATGAATGAATGAATGAATGAATGAATGAATGAATGAATGAATGAATGAATGAATGAATGAATGAATGAATGAATGAATGAATGAATGAATGAATGAATGAATGAATGAATGAATGAATGAATGAATGAATGAATGAATGAATGAATGANTGAAATGAAATGAAATGAAATGAAATGAAATGAAATGAAATGAAATGGAATGAAATGAAATGAAATGAAATGAAATGAATGAATGAATTGAATGAAATGAATGACTTTGGTTATGTGCATCAATTTCATCGTTTTTTGTGCCTTTGTCATGTTAAGTGTTGTCATTTTCATGATTTTTTTCGGTGTATCATCATATTCACCATGCCCATGATATTTATCAGCATCATTTTCCTTTTCACCAACGTTATTTTTTTTATCGTTTTTCTCACCTGGGTGTTTACGACCTTTATCAATCTCATCGGTTTTTTTCCGCCCTCATTTTCACCTTCATTAACTTCATCATTTTCATCAACTTTTATCATCTTCATCAAATTCATCACCAGCATCCCTTTCATCCACTTCATGGTATCAATCACCTTCATCATCTTCAATATCTTTTTTCGGGGTCTCCTTACTTTCATATTTCACTGCTGTGGTGGAATCTGTTTGGAACGATTTCATTGTCCCCATTGGCCTTGATCATCGGTGTGTCCATTGCAAGATGTCATTCAAGTCAAAGTCAAAGTCAAAGTCAAACAAGCAAGCAAACAAGCAAAATAAAGGATTTTACTCGATCATTCATTGTACAATGTGAAAATTACAAGTTCATTTTCAACCGCATCCAATGACCATATGCAACAGCCTTCACAATCCAAGCCAACGCCGTTCCAGATGCAATATCTTGCCAGCGCTGTTTCCCAAGTGTGTTCCATTCCAGAATCCTGCGGGTCCGACGTTCCGAGGTATTTTTTAATTTTAATGTCATATTCATCAATGTCGGTGATTTTATCACCGTCATCATGTTCATTGTTTTCATCGTCATCATTATCATCATCATCCTATGTGTTTTTTTGGAAATACTGTCATTAAATTTGTTGTGTTTGTCACCTTTATCATCTTCAGTCATTGCATCCTCATACCTTGGTCATCCCTATCACTTTTTTATCATGTTCAGCAACATGCGGTAAAGGTTCCACTGCTGAAGTTGTTGCGTGCGCGATGAAGTATGACGCTGTCACAGGGTCATGGTTTTGCAAATACTTGATGTTTGAACAATGTAACGCAATCACGAACAGAACGCGCAGGCACAATTCCCGTCCGAGTCACGCGACGGACATGGGAAACTACCACTGTACAATTTTTTTCATAAGAACTCCATGTTTGATAATTGGCCGCCTGAAACAATGATAAACGGTAATTTTCCAGTGCAAAAGATTGCGCGTCTCACCCTTGTCGGAGTTGCAGTTTAAAAAAATATTTGATCATCTCAGCGTTTCCGCTGGGCGACTAATTCGCCTACGAGTATTTACACAATGATTCATATGCCACCATTGGTGGGGACACCATTCATTTGTAACAGCGGCCCAAGAATTCTTTCCAGATGCAATTTTTCCATAATTTTCGCAGCGAAACGAAATAATCCAACCAACAATATTTCAGTCCATGATGTAATTTTGAAAATTTGTTGTGCATTTCCAATTTTTGTTCATTTTCTGCATCAACGCATGCCAATCATTGTCCACCGGGGGTGTCCATTTAACAATTGAACATAGCATAAGGTTTCCTACCACTTGGACATGTCAAAAGAACAAAAAAATTGTGGGAGTGATGACGGAATCAAAAAAATTAAACGCACTCTCAAAGACACATGCCGATTCAAAAGGTGTGGCAAAAAACATTATATATTATATTCTATTTTTATCTTATGCTGTATATTTGAATTTTTTTGACTGTATAATTTTTGGAATATAGAAAATTAAAGGTTTTTTTTATTTGATGCGAATATTTTTTCATTTGACATCTATATGTAAGATGTGTAAAATATGTTCGTTGAAGAAATTATGGAACATTGGTTCCCGTTTGTGCATGATGGCTCACGCAGCAATTGGACACATAAAAAACTTTGTAACCGCGTCAATATTTGTTCAAAAAAAACGTGTGGGGCGTGCGCCATTCGGCATCAGTATCAAAATTTGCTAGTGCGAACGTAAACACTTGAATGTGTTACACAGCAGCCAAAGAATTCGAAACTGTGAAACTGTTGGGTGGCAAACATGGCTTCGAACAAACGCCAGAAAACAAATGAGTTGCCCCTTTGGACAAAATGTTTGGATCCTCGGTTGGCAAGACGCACTGGCGCGGAGTATCGGACGTGTTTTTTTTTGTGCAGTTGAGTCTGAAATGTGGATGTGTATTTACGTAGTTCTTTGCATTCCGGTACATTGTTCACGCATTCACTGATTTAGCAAAAGCCTAAGCGATGAAGGCAGCGGCAACGTATGGCAAAGTAAACTGTCTATTTCATTTGACTTCTTCCCCAAGAGGTGGATTTGTTATTATTATTATTGTTATTATTATGATTTTGATTATTATTATTGTTATTATGATTATTATTATTATTGTTGTTATTTTGATTATTATTATTAGCACTATTAGTATTATTAGTATTATTAGTTTTATTTTTATTATTATTATGATTTTTATTTTTTATTATTGTTATTATGATTTTTATTTTTTATTGTTGTTATTTTNTTGTTCTTGTTCTTGTTCTTGTTCTTGTTCTTGTTCTTGTTCTTGTTCTTGTTCTTGTTCTTGTTCTTGTTCTTGTTCTTGTTCTTGTTCTTGTTCTTGTTCTTGTTCTTGTTCTTGTTCTTGTTCTTGTTCTTGTTCTTGTTCTTGTTCTTGTTCTTGTTCTTGTTCTTGTTCTTGTTCTTGTTCTTGTTCTTGTTCTTGTTCTTGTTCTTGTTCTTGTTCTTGTTCTTGTTCTTGTTCTTGTTCTTGTTCTTGTTCTTGTTCTTGTTCTTGTTCTTGTTCTTGTTCTTGTTCTTGTTCTTGTTCTTGTTCTTGTTCTTGTTCTTGTTCTTGTTCTTGTTCTTGTTCTTGTTCTTGTTCTTGTTCTTCTTGTTGTTCTTGTTCTTGTGGTTCTTCTTGTTCTTGTTCTTGTTCTTGTTCTTGTTCTTGTTCTTGTTGTTGTTGTTGTTGTTGTTGTTGTTCTTGTTGTTGTTCTTCTTGTTCTTGTTCTTGTCCTTGTCCTTGTCCTGATCTTTGTTCTTGTTCTTGTTCTTGTTCTTGTTGTGGTGGTGTGGGTGGCGGTGGCGGTGGCGGCGGTGGCGGAAAGTCATCACGCAGATGGGTCGACTCAAAACTGTAGAGACAATTCTTAAGACAGATAGATTATAGATTATAGACTATGAATTGGATGTTTTCCTTCCAGTAGCAGTGGCAAATGAAGGTTTATGGGTGTCCTCTACTAAAAATGTAAGCCTAATGTAAGCCTCCTGGTGGCAGTGCGCTGTTTCTGGGCTGGGGGGCACCCCAAGTTATATGTACTCTCTTCTCTTCCCCAATGCTTCCGCCTCTTCGAGGGTTCGGGCCCGGGATTTGTGATCCACGTGCGCTTGCCTTGGTTCAACTATTTCTCAAATCAATACATGGCAGACATGATCATGGCAAGTGCCTTCATTTTCTAATAAAATCCTTGGAGCAGCCTTGCTCGCGGAACGATTTCAATATAAGATGATATATCTATTATGGATTTGCGATTCTAATTCGCAGTCCACTGGATGCCCGTTTGGGTGCAGAACAAGGGGTTTATCATTTTTGTGTCGAAATTGGGGGAATTTGGCTGGATTTTTGTCAGGAATCTCGGCATGGAGCAGGGTTCTGGCAGGAGGGCATGGAGCGGCTCACAGATGAAGAATTTATGGTCAAGGTGGTTGCTGGCGGCCGCGCTTATGCGCTCAAGATGGTGGGCAAACCATGGAGGGCACACAGACTTGTGATGTTTACTTTTTGATTGTTTTTCAATGCTTTGGGTCTTAAAACAATAGTGTATATAATAAATATAAGCCGTAAACATGTTTTTTGAAGTGAATTTTTGGGCCTCATGCAAGGCACACGTGTACAAACAATATCGGCTGCAAGTTGCCTACATCCAGGAATACTTTCTGGCAAGGGCTGAAGTTGTGAGGAAAGAACTTGGCCACCTACAGCGGCTTGCCGGGGAACATGATG
Organism: Breviolum minutum Mf 1.05b.01; assembly: GCA_000507305.1. NCBI lineage: Eukaryota > Dinophyceae > Suessiales > Symbiodiniaceae > Breviolum > Breviolum minutum. The sequence goes on along the minus strand of DF239595.1, from coordinate 199,982 downwards.
GATCTACCGTCACGGTGCCAGATGGAGATGAACGTTTGAATTTGCAGAGTTTTTTTTCGCACATTTGGAGGACAGCCATGGATTTGTGCAGATAGCAGTGCGGATAAGTAGAAGATTTCATTTGGAGTAGCACTTCTTTTTTTTTGGTACTTGCATTTTAAAATCAATGACTAATGGATAAATAGATACAACATGATACAACAAATCAAAAGATAGATGAATGAAAGTCAAATAAATACACCAACTATTTTCATTATTAATGATTTATTGTTATTCTTGCCTATTTTCCAACACATTTCAAGTTTTTCTTTGCATTTCTATAGTTTTTATAGCTCTTGGTTGCTTCCGACTTTCGGCCGGTGGTGGTGGTGGTGATCGTAGCAGTCTGGGGCAGCGTGGATTGTGCGCCTGCCGAGGCGCTGCGCCCTCCCCTCCAACCCCCCCTTCAGCATTGAATTTTTAATCATGAAATGTTTTGACATCCTTTGACTTTCTTTGTGTTGTGATTTGTTATTGTCTTGTTTTTGTCGTGTCATGCCGTTTGTTAAAGTCCTAAGCATCGGCAACTTGAATGTGATGAATGTGAAGATACATGATTTCATTATTCATGATATCTATTGCATTTATGTTTCGTGGATTTCTGCTCATGGGTTTCCTCAGTTCCTGCACTGAACTTTGACGCTGCATTGTCAAGTATGAGCCGTCATCGTGTCTGGAGTGACTTTGAGCAGCGTGAACATTGTTCTGAAAAGTTCCGGCAAGACTTGCCAAGGGTAGTCAGGGCTTTGATTATCCGCTCTCGCCATGCCACTGAAAAGTTTGGATTTGGGAAACGAGTTTTCCTTGTTTGAGAATAGATTTTTGCGCAGTGCAACAGGATTTGTTGTTCGCGTGTGCCTTTGTTCCAGAGATGTTTGAAGGGATCCTAAGTTTTATGAGGGTCATTGGAACCAAGTTTCTGATTGTTTTTGAGGTGTGGCAAAGTGGGTGCGGTATTTATGTGTTAGTAATGACCAGCCTGTTGGTCAGCCTCCAGGGGATCAGCATGATTGTAGATCCAGTTCTGGCGCCAGGACCGGCAGAGTGCGTATTGTTGATTTGGCTGGCGGACCAGGATGCTGTGGAGCCGGTGCTTACCACTTCTTTGACGCATGGCAGAAGGGTGCTATGAAGGAAATGCTAAATCATGGATCATGGTGTGATTCAATAATTATGTACATTCGTAACTGAGTACGCCTGGAACAGATACCGAGATGCTCCGGCTCCTGCATTTTACGCTACAACTTAATTTGATATTATATAGAATCAATATAGAGAAGTATGGGTCATAAAGGCAATATGCAGCTCCGAGTATCATCGGTTTTGTCCCACTGCCGGGCGGAGGGCGGTGAACGCCTTTGAGGGTCCAGTATTGAAGCCTTTGATATCGCTTGGAGCACGTGTGATCGATATAGATGTGGTTCAAGCCCAACAAGCCATTGCAAATTATCAGCTGAACATCAGACTATAACAATAAACATCCAAACATTCCACATAGACCCTAGTAATTTCATCTCAAGCTTGGAACGATGCTTGGGGCCACATGTCTCGGCTCAGCACGACCAGGAGGAGTGCAAGGTCAATTCCATTGAGGCCACAGTCCTTGATCCGGTGGAGGAATGGGTACACAACATTTGCTTAAAGTTTGGCAGGGAAGGGATAGATTTTTTTTCTTGATTTGCTTGGGGAAGGAACCAGAAGTCAAACTCCAAGCCCAAAACAAGTTGCTAGTTGCAAACCTGATAGAAACCTCTTGAAGCTGCAAAGTGCCCGTAGCGTGGAGTTTTGTATGTTTATACATACGCATTTGCACCAGGTTCTACACTCCTGCAATTTAACGCAATCCAACATAATGCAACGCAGCTTTGGAGAGTTCACCACTTCTGGCGTTATCTAGTAGATCATAGGTGCATTTGCTATGAAAGATATCGCCATTCGTAAAAAACTCCCATCCCAAACCACAAGCATCTAAGGCCTGGTGCAGCGAAAAACTTGGGTTCAAGTTTCGGTACGCATCATCGCTATCAGACCCTTGCGCTCACGACTTTGGCGGGGGTGGAATCCCAACTTGAAAATCAAGGGATACCTTCCAGAAGTTTTTTGTTGCTTATGTCTATTGCATCTCCACGGCATTCCTGCATTTTGGCTTGTGCCATTTTCCCGATGCGGTCGGTAGCGACAAAAACCTAGAGTGGGTGGCTTCGTTGGTGTAGACTGAGGACAAATTATGAGATCGCATTTTTAGGTTTTCATGAATAATATCATGGGATCAGATCAAAGGTGCCTCAAACATGCTTAAGTATAATTATCAAACATGTTCAAATCCGGAGGTAAGATTGGCGCAACATATATATTAATATATCTATAATTATATATACAGCATATTTACCGTATATAGATTTATGCAGCATGATTCAGCAGCCCAAGCTCCTGCCCCTTGGTCCTTTGAAGTTGTTTAAACACACAAGCGACAACCAAAGGACATGATCCTGGAGGATTGTACGTTCACTGCGGATGTCGTTCTTATCGGCTGGGCGATGAACTTTGCATCCAAATTGCTGCTTTGTGCATTTGATTCATGGGTGCAGAGCTGGTTAGTTAACTTGATCTTCGATGCTGTTGCTGCTGCTCTTGATCTTGATGATGACGATGATCTTCTTGATGATGATGATGGTGATGATGATGATGGTGATGATGATGGTGATGATGATGATGATGATGATGATGATGATGATGATGATGATGACGATGATGACGATGACGACGATGACGATGACGATGGCGGTGATGATGGTGCGCAAAGCGGTGCTGCTTTCAGGGCATCACCTGATTTTCAGGGCATCACCAAAGTATCAAAGTGTCCATTGCTGGCAGAAAAAAGCCAGCCCCATACATGACAGACTCACAAGAAATACGAACATTGCAAAAGGCGGTCACCCAAAAGATAGGAAGTGCCATTTGAATATGAGCACTTGTCACTTTGTTTCATATTGCCCACGCTACTCACCTGGCTGTCTCACATGTCGCATATCGGACATAAAATGTACATGCATGTACATGCCATTTTTGCCTGTTTGATTAGGTTCTGGGAACGGCTCAGAGTTGCTTTTGGACAGCGTGCGGCTGCCCTTGGGCCTGGCTGCAACCACCAAGCACTGGTGATGGTCGTGGACCGTGGCATGGGCGCCTTGCACTTCAGAGATCATCGAGAATCTGTGCTGCAGAAGCCTACTGTGATCCAAACGGATCATGGGAATCTGGGCCAGACTTGAGGGAGGTTACCTTGGCAAGCTTTGCCAGCTTTGTCCTGTTGTTGTGACATTGATGTGGAGATCCTATCGAAGCTGTGAAGGTCACGGGCAGGGTAGACAAGTTGGTACCACAAGTCTAGATTTGTCACACTTTGCTCTCAGGAAGAATGTGACTTACTCCTTCCTGGTTGGCTCCATGGATTCTACATCGGCAGCAGATCCGAGTAGTGAGAGCGGTGATGAGGCGCCGGCTGGTAGCCAGGAGTGAGGTCGACAAAAAGCGCCGGGATGCTGGAGCAAAGTACGGGCTGCGAAGCAAGTGACTGCAAGGTCGTTCCATTGTCAACTCACTTGACGATGAACCAGATGATGGATGGTCAGAGGGACCTTTTTGATCTTGTTCGTGGGTTATTACTGTATGACCTGTATCAGATGATATCGGAAGTTTGAAGCCCTTGGCACTGGCGCTCTCATCACATCGGATTGGGCAGGCTGTCCACGCAATTATCGAATAGTTCCAGCTGCTGCAAACAAGGAAGACTCATGGCACGATTCGCCTTCTGACTGAATCAGTTCATGGCACCTGATTGATGAAAAGCAATTTGCTATGCGCAAGCAAAGGTTGCGAAGCAGCGGTTTTTGATAGACGGGACGGACTTGTGGTATTTTGTGATGTTGTGGTGGACTGAGGACTTGATTGAACGTGAGGAGCACTGAGGAATTGCTTTGAAGCAGTTGAGTAAGACTGGTGGCAAATCAAGTCCAGTAACATTGTAGCATTGCGTAGTTTAGGGAACTATCAGTCCAAACGTAACCTCCCTGGTATCGAACATGCTTGAAGGAAGTTTTTGGCTGTAGCTTGAAGTGTTCAGACCTGAAGTGCATAACACTCGTAGCATGAGGCATGAAGAGTCACCCAACACTTTCCTTTCGCTGTTCAAAAGTACTGTAGACTGTATGTATCTGTATGTTAGATTATATGTTAGCATATTTAGCATGCAGCATGTATTAATACTGAAAGCTCCAATCATGTTGATTGGCAGGGGTCCCCTTTGAGTGGGTTTAGGAAGAACAGGTTGCAGACAGAGTGACGTTCCACAGATGAACTAAGAGCAAGAAGGAGTATAGGAATCTGTGCCATGGCAGCCTCAAGCTGTCCCAGCTCTGGATTCCAGGCGGGGCCAAGATGCGGCATATTTTTGAATAATCCACGGCTGCATAGTAGCGAAATCCACAACTTCTTGGACATCGACTCAAGAAATCATTAGACTATACAATCTTTGAGAGCAGATCCACCAATCTTTGTTTTTTTCTTATCTTGTTCTGTTCTTATTCTAGTTATTGCATTTCATATGGTGTGGTGTGTGTTTGCACACGTTGTATCGTGCACTGAGTTAATGGAATTGTGAGCGGATTCTCTGTTACCTTCAAAGCTTTGCCTCTGACCTGAGTTTTGGCTTCGTTCATTTCACAAGCACGAGCTTTTTCAGACTTCTGTACCTGAATGCTTGCCCTTGTCTCATCGACAACTATACGCAGCCAACCCGCCAACCTTTTTCAAACCAGTCGGTTGTCCTCGAGAATTTAGCATTTTTGGTTCAAACATCCAACCGGGCCGCTAGAACCGGTACCCAAGACGCCACGGGGGTCACGTGGCCCGTGCAGCCTGGCGTTCTGAAATTTGCCAATGAAGAGCCATGCATGTTTGCCCTTGCCCTCTTCGCAGCTTGGCGAAAGAAGCCAGGAGCATACTTGCATGATCGCCCTAGCCCCCTAGCTTGTCCTCCTCATTCATTCCATGTGCTTGCTGAGACAAAAGATTCCCTTGATAGGTCCCACTAAGCAATTGTTTTCTGTCCTGTGAGCTTCTCTCAACATCCAGCCCTTTCAGATGGCCCGCATTGCACCAATCGTGTTCTGCTCTAGGTTCCTGCAGATCTGTAGCCCTGCTCAGCAGAAGGCTGAGCCAGTGAGCAGAGAGTACACTATGACTATGTCGCCAGGACGCCCTTTGATGAACAGTGAACACGCACAATATATGTACTGGTAGATATGTTTTACGTTATGACATGCCAGTGTTGTTGATGCTTCCAGCTTAAGGCCCCTTGTTTTGTGGTGGGAATCTGGCAGGGTTGTTGGGACGCACAGCCCAAGATGTAATGTACACAATGAACAAAATTGAACAATCATGAACATCTATCGATGTTGAAGTAAAGCATTTACATATGTATATATATATATTTATAGTATCAAATGTACACACTGTTTTTTTTGTGTTTTTGAATAATTAAGACCGGATGACTATATGAGCAAAGTATGAAGAAAGCAAAGTACAGGGATTACTTGGGAATCCTGAGATGGTAGATAATTAGTCCTTTCGTATCGAAAGTGTCCAGGATCGCTCGGTGGACTCAAGCTATCACTCAGACGCGGCTATGTACCCTGTAGGTTGTACAAGCAGTCTAAGATTGCAGTTGAAGTTGTAAGTATAATCAGCTCGTCTCATGCTGGACTAAGTCACACTCACTGTGCTGAAACGGAATGCACGGAAGCATATAGACTTGACCAGAGGCTAGTTTCCATTCTGAGTGTTTTAGGAGCATCAGGAGGCATGGTGACAGGTCCAAGGACTCCATGTGGCATCATTTGTATCTATTTGTATGATGGCCAGATCCGATGGCCATCAATCTTTTACAACTCACAAGTAGGGAATCTGCGGGTCCTTGCTTACTTAATTTCCCTAACCCTTTCGACGTGGGGTCAGGACCGATCAGGCATTATACAGCCACCCGGAAGCACCATGAGGAGCAGATTTCATGACTTTTCATTTTCTGACCTTATGTAAACATATAATACGGTAGAGTCCAATGGAAAGCATTGCAGATGGCCCACGAATAGAACATTTGATTCTGAACTCCATGTTCAAATAACTGAAAGTAGCTGCCAATTTCAGAGCGGAGTATGGCGGCTGCACAAGGTGTATCGGCTCTAGGCCAGTTTGGCGGCTAAGTCCAGAAGGGTATCAGCACTTGTGACGTATGATTCCCAGAACCCTTAAGGCTATTCCAGATCAAACCACATTTAGTTGACATCTCCCTTTCTGCGCTGTTGTCGCTTAGTTTGGCCCACTTTTCCAAGGCAAATGTTTCGAACACGGCTCCGCCGCGTACAGCACCTCCAATTGTGATCCTGTATGAAGCCCTGTGGCTTGTCATGTTTTGTTGCTGCCCTTTTGCCCGAGTTGTGGAGGCATGCAGCTTCTCAAGTTTCGTGATCCAAGGCAAACGGCGACCAGTCCGCTGGCAGAGGCACGAGGAAGAGAGAAACATATACCACTATTGAGTTCACGGACAGGTATATGGTATGCAGGCAGTACGGTACAGCTTTCCTGTTTTTTCCTTGCTGCCGTTCAATTTGGTGCAGGCAAGTTGAAAGGGCATGACAAGATACAGGGTTCCAAGATAAATGGAATGACCACACCAAGATGTGTGCACACTTGGAAGCAAAGGTATGTCGCATGAACTACATAACCGCAGAATGGATGCCCCAAGACAATCCAAGACTTTTGCAAGTGCTTGAGCACAATGACATGCAAGTCAGTAGTCCTTATGGACCGGCAGGCATCTCCAATGGCACAGCGCGTGAGTTTCGGCTTGGCACCTGGTGGTGAATTGCAGGCAGGTCAAGTCACGCAAGTCAAGAGTCGAGATGTGAAGTGTTCAGTGATCTGGTGAAAAAGAACAGCGCATTGAATCGTTTTAAAAAAGGAGAATGGTTTGGCCTTGCTGGGCCTTTCCATCGTTGGATTCATCCCAAATAGGAAGGCTAATTGGATTTTATAAGCGATATTGCTTGCACTCTTTTTTCACAGTGGCACATGTCACCCCAGTGGAGACATACACCAGTCCTGTCCCAAAACAAGAACAATAAGATCCAAGAAACAGATTGGGCCTCATACTTCCAAATGGGAGGTTCGCTATTTGCTATCAAAAGATTATCAAAACGCGAAGGATCCGTTGGTCCCTTGACCCCTTTATAGTTCAGAGACATTGCTTGGGGAGTTGGACTTGAGACCCGTGCCTGCAGGGTGCTTCCGCTCTGCCACTGGCAGCGCGACAAAAAGAGAGCTTCGATTCCTGGCCCAATTAAGTTTGACTAAGGATGTTGCACTGCATGTTTTGATGCAAATAGAGATTAGATAGCACCATAATCATTATCATACATCCAAATCGTCAATCATTTAAATATATAGGTAGATACGATGCGTGTGTGTGTGTGTGTGTGCGATTATATTGCGTGCCTTAAATTTTGACATACATACACACAAAGACGCAAATACACGTCCATTGGGACATACATTGGACTCAGCAGCAGTGGCATCAAAACATTTTGCTCATTATGTCATGTTATTTCCCAACTCATGCGGAAATAGGATCATTCGCAAACCCAGTGCAGGCATATTATATAAGGGATTATAAGGGCACGCACTTGCCTTCTCCAAAAGATGCAATTTCCTTGCTTGATATGATCTTTGTTCAAAATCGGCATCAGTGTCTCAAGTCTCGAGTGAAAACAAGGGGTTTTGTACGGCCAAGTAAAATGCACGTATGGTAGGACTACGAATGAATTCCATTTTTGCAAGCTGCCTATGGAGCTGTACAGCCGCTGCTCCGGCGCGCAGATGAGAAGGGGCAACCTGCCATTTGGCATTTCAACTGCTTGGGAGAGAGCAACTTGTAGGTTTCACGCGGCGCATCCTAAAGGTAGGAGCCAATGCAAGAACTAGCCTGGCTGTATTGCATTTGCCCAAGGAGTCGTCCAACACCTCAAGCGCCTTGAGTTCTACAGAGCCAGAAGTTATGACCAAGGTCATCCAGCCGCCCCGAAACTTGCTGGGTCAGACGGCCTACTCACTGCAGAGGGGTTGATTTCCGGAATGGTTTATCATGGGTTTAGCGACTCAAGTGGGTGGAATGGAATGCAAGGCACGTTGAATGGGTACAAGATGTTACAAGATGTTACAAGTCATCAAGTAGGTAGGGAGGTATTGAGTGGTATATGGAAGTAGATGGGTAGTTCTAGAAATTAGTAGATGGATGTTCCCAAATAAACTCATGTTGCTGGTGTTTGCTAGTGGCTGCATGAAGCCGCATCTGCCTTCATTGTGCAAGCAAGGAAAAAGATCTTCACGTCGCAAGCAGAAGAGCATTGGTTGCTGTTGAGAGGGTGAAAAGGGTGGCTATCAGTCGGAAGGATGTGTCCTGCACGTTGAACAAAATACATGGGATTTCTGGACCGCCCGGGGCCAGTCAAATTCCTGTGTTGAGAGTGCAACGTTTTCCTTTATGTTCTGCATTTAAATGTTTGATATCCTGGCCCACAAGAACAAGAGACATGCCAAAAGACATCGTGTGCAGAGTAAAGTTGATGGAGTGTAATGATTCAAATGAACTTACCATCTCATGCGGCATGCGCCATGATTTGCATGAGGTGCTTGTCATTGCTCTTTGAGCAACAATCCTTTTGATTACCTGTGGTCATTTATAGTCGATTTGTTTGGGCTGAGAAACCAAAATCCTCATCAGCAGCAGAATTGGCAGAATTGGGATCCGCAACATCAACATCAAAGCCTCATTTGTTTCACTGTTTTCTCGGCCTCCCCGGCCTTCTTCTCAGCGCTGCCATGACTCATGGGCGCTGGCCGCTGGGTCTTTTTGGGGGAGGTGTTGTGTTGGACCGCAGCAGCAACGGTGGGAGTGCCACTGAAACAGATTGCCACTCGGTTGGAAAAGTGTGAAGCGGCTGTTGCGAAGTCACCATCAGACCTTTGCATCCATTGGTTCAAGTATCGTAACATATGTAACATTGTTTGTTGGTCCAGAAATCTGAACTGAAAGGGAGCTCAATTGCTGGATGAAGAAAGAATGATGCAAAAGCAGATCAAGGTATATAATGCCAGAAGGTTCATGTGAAAATCTGAAAGCAAGTAGTGACTGAGGAAGAGTGGATTCCGATGTCTTTCTTGCTTGGCCTTTGTTTTGCATAGATACACTTGTAGATGTACATCATCATCATCATCATCATCATCATCATCATCATCATCATCATCATCATCATCATTGTTTGATCATTTTGATGGAGATGTGCGCAATTCGTAAGACTTCTGTCACTGACCTTGCGCGACTTGAATTTGCTCCTGGGAATGATGCGAGTAAAAAGTATAAAGTACTTGGGCGGTCCGTGACCACTTCCAGCATAGTTGTTTTTTGTCAATTGTCAATCTGCTTGGGAAAGACACCTCCAACAACATCCAAAATGACATCAATATACATCAATTTATGTACACTGTGCATCTCAAACGACATCTAAAGACATCCAAACGACATCTGAATATATTTGATATTATTTGATTACATTTTACACACATGCAAGTAAAGTAGACTTCCAGTGCTCGTCCAAGTAGCGTGTCTGTTGGGTATTGCAGAGTTGTCACAATCTATTGTTTATGACTGGACAGTAGGATTACATGCATATTTGCCTAGATTGTCACATACTTGTACGTTGTACATATTTAGTAAGATTTATATAGCTAGATTTTTTTACTAATGATATAGTTTAGTAATTAGTAATGACTAATCTGTGATTATGTGCGGTACTCAGTAGTGCTCTACATCCAGCAACTCTTCAAGCTCTGCGGATACAGATGAGGACACTTGAAGTGACCACCGCTTCTAAATATGGTGACAGCACTGTGGGATCAAAGAGTTCAAGCGGAGTTTTTATTGCGACTCATTCAATTCAAGGCTGTAAGGATTTAGGTTTGTCGCAATTAATCAATGATTCAATCCACAACCTTCACAGCATATCGCCGTGATTCGCAAGCTGTTTCATCCCATTAATCGAAGAAAGGCAGGCAGATCAATAATCAAGACCAGGTTTTCGTTAGGGAGCAGAACAGAGAGGGTTTTGAGAGTTTAATAGCGAGTCCGCATTTACAAAATTTTACAAAGACATTGGAATAACTTTAGATATGAGATACATAGGGTCTTGCCTGCATCCGGTGGCCTTTGCGGCCTCATGGTCCTTCAAAGTCCTTCCGCTGTCCTGTGTCCTTCCGTTCTTTCTGTTATGCCATCCTCGGGTTCTGCTATGTTCTTTTGGTCCTTTTGGTGTTCCCGGGGGTTGCTGCTGCACCATGTGATGGTATACGAACAGTCTGCGAGTATGCAAAAGCTCTCTTCGATACTGTCATCTGCACTTTTTATTATGATGTCATTTTTTTCAGCATTAACTACTTGTTGATCGCATCATATTATCACAACTTTTTTTGCTGAGTCTTCTTGAGGCCCCGGCTGATGCCAATTGCTTTGGATGGTGGGCCAGGTGCGCCATGGGTCACACCCTGCACCCTTCAGATTTCATGGACGTGGCTGCAGCTGGCTATTTCAGCTTGTCTTTGAATTCTCAGAGCACTTCCTGCCAATGGGGAATGCCCGTCCAGGGGGCCCACAGAACAGAACGGAACCAAGGCTTAGATATCAGAGACTGACAGAACCTGAGCAGAGGTAGCCTAATAAAGAAGCATGTTCTGAGGGTTTTTGAGGGTTCTACACATGGCTTGCCTATATAATCTTCGCTGAGTTTTGGAGGCAGTGCCAATGGGGCCGCCCCGAGCCAGATGGACTTAGCTCAGAGGAGGATAGTGCATGCAGCGCGAGCGGGGAGACATTTCCTCCAGCACCAGGTGCAGGAGACTTGACTAGCTGTGTGGAAGAGTTGATGGCAGATTTTTCTCGAGGATCAAGACGTTCTGTCTCGGTGACTCTTTGAACTCTCCAGATCCAACACCATGTCGGTGTACATATACTGTATACTGTAGATCCCAGGCATCGCAAAGCAGACCTCCGGGACCACTAGTCACTAGGATGACAATTAATCACTCCTTTGACTCCGAGTCAACTGCGCATGGAAAGAGTCTTTAGATGAAAAGAGAGAGAGAGGCTTCGGCAGTATATTCTTGTATCAGCGATGCAGGTGCTTCTTGGGGCAAAGTCTTGGAGCAGATGACCAGGTCAGCTGATAGGGTCGGCAGTCGGGTTTTGCAGGGAATTTTTCTCAGGTGGGTGCATGCTAAGCCAGTATCAAGCAGCAGCTTGATTGAGTGCAAATCAGTGCAACAGACCTTTGATGATTCTTTTGTTGGGATTTGTGAGGCTGCCAAAAGTAACACAAAAAGCAAGGATTAAGAACTGAGAGACTTGTGCATGATCTGAATCACTACTCGTAAGTATCTACTACTCGTCATACCGTATCAAGTTTCGAGTCTTTCTTTCCTGTAGCAGAGCAGGTTTGCAGGCCAATCAATCTGTGCATTGATCCATGTCAGGTGCATCACGGGCTTCTACGAGGGTCGCTACGTGGAGATCCGAATTCGCCAAGCGGAAGAGTTCTGGCGATCTTGGCCTATGGGAGACCAACGACCTGAGATTCCAGCCACTGGGAGTTCTGAGAGCTAGCCGAGAGATATTGCGGAATCTGGGGGTACAAACCGCACTAGAAATTCAATCTATAACATGGATCCTGGATACATCTGGATACTAGAAGGTTTGGACGTGTTTTCTGTTGGGAAACTATGTCTAAAGCATTTTGCATTCTAAAGAGGTTTACAGGGTATAAACACTTGATCCTTGGAAGGATATCGTGGAAACAATTGGAAACAGATGGAAACTACAGTGAGAGCCGTGTTGAACCGCGTAGAAACAGTGTGTGAAAGGTGTCGTGCCAAGTTTGCACCAGGAAACCAAACAATCATAAACGGATGTAGGTTCCGGGATTCCGAGCGGCTTCATTGTTGATAAGCTGCCTTCGGTCGAAATCTCAGGCCAGCTTTGGGTTGTGCATCCCCAAGGGCAAGTGCAAAGATTTTGCAGTGAAGTGGCTCCTGGTCCCGCTCTTCTGGGTCTATGTGCGCCAGGGCGGTCCAAGCTTTGTAAACCACCAGGAGTTCCATGACGCAATCAAGTCTTTGTCCTTTTAGTGGGACATGAATCACAGGCAGGCCAGTGGAGTGCAAAACACGACTTTTGCAGAGCACAGCTAGGTGAACAGTACATCGTGAAGCAGCATAAAGTTTGCTGCAAATGGGCGCCAGATGCTGTTATCAGCAGAATATCGATAGATAGTTCTCCTGCTGTTGCTAGTTAGTTAGCAGTTGCTTGGGAGGAGATCTTTCGCCATGCGGAGCAGCTGGTGGCCACGATGAGCCATCCACCGGGCGACCCAGAAACAGTGCAAGGGACGTTGCACAAGGTGGCCAGAGTTGGGGTAGCAGGGGGTGTAGGAACTTTAAACAAGAACTTGGAACTTTTAAATATGGTTGCATTAAATCCAAGGTAATGGAAACTGCAGACGTTCAAGATTCTAGAGCTTGGGGNCTGAGTCTTGGGCAGTGGTACATATAGTGACATAGTGGTGCAATGGGGTTGAGGGTTTGCCGTTTTCAAGCAAGGCTCTTCAAACAGTGGATTTTCAGATTCCGGTGTGATAGGTGTGTATGGGTCTGGTAGCCATCACGGTTGCCGTGGATTCATTAGAAATTTGGTGCCTCTTGGTTGGGGCTGAAGCAAACAGGTGAATTGCCCAACCACTGGCGACTGGCAATCACATTGTTTCAGCATCAATCATTTTATCTATTCGAGTGAGTCCCCGGTATCAATACAGTCTGAGGACGTGGTGGTGAATCTCCCCGTCCATGTGGAAGGACTGGCAAGGGGTTCTTTTTTCGATCTGCACATAACAACTATCTTTTTTGGAGGGTCTCGAGAAGTTCCCGTACCAACGTTGCAGTCACCAGTTCACTGACATACCAGGGATGGGCCCAGAATTGTATACTTCTCTTCCATTGGTCACTTGATTCCTTTGTTACTTACGACGGTCTACCGAGCCCATGGCCCATGGCACTCAATATTGGCTACACATTGCCACAAGATGTAATGACTGGAGCCTGCAGTGCTTTACACAATCATGTCGTTTGCTTCCGTGGTTGAACACTCATGGAATGCTATCGTCTCAGCAGCTTGCAGCCTTGTGCTAGTGGCCGACCGAAGGCCTTAAACATAATTACACGTTGAGGCAACATTGACTGAGTTCGGTGTAAAAATAAGCAGTTGATAGATGGTAGGATAGCGGTCAGAAATAATTTTCCACTATACATTTACTATCATTTACTGCCTTTTATTCTTGAACAGAACCGAGGTGGGCGGCCCCTCACCTCTCTTGCACATACTAGCCCGGACTCGAGCAGGACATCCGCCTGATCGCCGTTGCCATGAGAAGTACCCAATGTCGTGCAATGCCCAGTGGCGGCGGCTGGAGCTGTGCATGGATCAAGTGGAGAGCTTTGAGATGCTCGGGCTGAAGGTTGCAAGCTCATGGCTTCTCATTGTTGTATAAATTTTGAACTATACATATACAATATATAAGTTATATATTTATTTTTTATATATAGAACATGGAAATGATAAGAGCCACGGTTTTAACATATACAACATCATACAAATTCATACAATACTGTTCCGATAGTGCTGCGCATGTGCAGTATAGACGAGAACTACTGAAAGCCGCCTAGGCTGCTGTAGTGCTTGAAGTTTGGTCTTCTAAGAGTACTTTGCGGTTCTGTGAGTTTGACTTGGATCATTTTTAGACTCAGTGCAGCACATTTCTGGCTGCACTGCATTGCATGGTATCGAAACCTCCTGAGGAAGTCCAGGAAATCGCCGGTGGATTGGGTGCTACGAGTTCGCACTGACATGCTCTTCAGCAGCTTGCCAGCACATGCCAGGTCTACCTTTCTTGCTTTTCGAGGTCCATTTCGTGGGGCTTCAGTTTCTGCCCCCCAGAACTCACAGTGGCATTTGCCAAGATTGGTACTTGCAAGCCAGCTTGGCATGAGGCACCAGTCATTACACCGAAGACCTACAGTAAGTAAGCAGGCACCAGGCAAATCTAGACGAACGAAGGCCTCATGTAGAGATTGGCCAGAGATAGCCACACTACTTACGGGCCCTATACACTATATTATTATCAATATATATATATATCAGTATATTATGCTCGATTATGACATTGTGTAAAACCATGATAGTAACCAGTATCATCTTATATCAATTTTCTTTGTATGCGTACTCTCATACCTACAGCTGGGACCCCAAAGCCAGACGACATTGTAATGAAATATCGTAGGACATGAGTGGGGGTGGATATCTACTTGTATGTTCACCTACTTACGTACGTATAACCAGCGACAAGCTCCAAGTCCAGCCGTCTATAACAAACCGAATTGGATCCACCTTTGATGCATCGCGTCGCATCCCCTGCAGCAGTCGATAGTGTGCTACCGTCGCACAAACTTTCCCAGCACAGAGGTGTTCCAATCGGAGACATTCGCATCTTCGATCCTTCAAAACTGCATTTGCCTATGGGAAGCTGGACTGATGCCCACGAGCCCTGACGTCACTGATGAAGCCCCAGTGAACATTAAGTAATCAGGTCATTGTGGCATTCACTGTATCACAGAGAAGCGCTAATCGAGAACCTGTGCACTGTGCATGTTTGCCACCTCGTCCCGTTTGGGCCCTGAGGACACCTTTGCCATGATACCCCGGCGGTTCGCAGATGTTTATTTCAATACGTGGGGGCCCTGTCCAAAGGGGACATGGGTGCTGAAATTGTAATTTCACGATAGTGTAAGTGAGTGCACAACCTCTTCCAGGACCCCCATGTCTTGACTTTTACGCTAAGGCGACAATATGGTGGCACGGATTATTGTTGGATATCCCCAAGGGAGAATATCAGGCAGGGCCTTCAAAGCCTGCAGCAACGGCGGCAACCACAAAGTGTTCGGTGTAGGAATGCGTTGAATAAGGCACCCTACCATCATGACATCATGGCAAGCATTCATTCCAGTATTAACAGTGATTATCTAGCATGATAATGATAATGATAGTGACTGTGCGTGTGTGGGAGATGGTCAAGATCAACAGGACTGAATCATGACCATCCAAATCATCCAAATCATCATCATCATCATCATCATCATCATCATCATCATCATCATCATCATCAGCATCAGCATCAGCATCAGCATCGGCATCGTCCGCATCGCCCGCATGAACGACACCACCAACAATGAGCACCAGCAAGCAACGCCAACACTAGCAGCACTACTTTTTTCATCACACTTCCCATAGGTACACCCAAAATTCCATGGTTCAACTTACCATATCTCAGGGATAGATAAAACGAGTGTACCATGGGGGACCGACTTGTTTGGGGTGACTTCCGGTAACGGTGGGGTGACTTTTTTTCACCGGTTTGCCATTGGGTGGGGTGACTTCCGGTGTTGTGGGGTGCGAAAGGTATAGCGCTCGCACATATTGTTACATTTTATATTACTATATAGATCTATATAGCCTGTTACTTTCATTGCAATTTGCGGCCGGCCATCTACAGAACGTTTGATGAAAGGTAACATTAGCGTACATTATCAGCATCATCTGGATTGCCACAGAAATCACGAGACTCAACAGTACATTTTGCTCATGAATTTGCATGCCGTGAAGGTCAGATGACTGCTACTTGCCTGCATGTATAAAGAATAGAACCGAACCTACAGACACAAAAGATCATGAAGCGTTAGCATGTTCAACTTGCCGGGTCACAGTTGGCACTTGCAGATTCCAATGTTTGATCTTGCCTCTGCAATTTCGTTTGTTTCGATGAACATGTTCCAGAGCAAAAATTGTCAAGATATTGACATATCAAAAGCAGTAGTACAGCAGCCATGCTGCATCCATAAATTGAACTGGACCGTACCAGCATGGAAGGTTGCCACCGCTTAAAATTGCAGTTGCTGAAGCATCAAATTCCGGTGAAGCGCTTCCCCCTCCTGTGGCAGCCCTGGGAGATCCTTGGACAAGAGCTTTGGCTAGCTCATACTATTCAAACTCCCATGGGCGATCCTTAACGTGTCAAAGGAAGAGCTGCTCCCTTGCCTGGTAATATACTTTGGTATTTATGGATAGACTTGATATATTTGATGCTATTTGCGTGTGGATGTAGCGCTCCATGATGCCTGCTGGGAATATTCCAAGATTGAGGTCCCCACCTAGAACCGTCTATATAATAGTCCCAGTCAGGCTTCAATGGAATCTCAGTAAGGTTCATTTGTCAAGGGTTCTGACTGGTCAGAGTTCATTGAAAAACAGCAGCATCAGATGCTGGCCTTTGTTGAAGGTCAAGCTGCACCACTGTTGGCATGGCTGAGGATCGTAGATCGATATATAGTGCCGCTCAGCAGCATGGGAGAACATAGTTGATGTTTGGAGGCAAGCCAATCCAACCTTGTAACTTTTAGGAACCCAACTCGCTAGATTGATACCAAACTAGGAGGTGCAAGTTTATCGTTTGGAGACGTGGGCTTCCATGCGCAGACTCATTCAAACTCTGGCAGGCTGCATAGTTGAGGTCGAAGTCAATTTCCATTTCAAGATCTTTCAGGTAACCTTTATCAATTCTTGCCAGTGCGCAGAGACAGCTGAATGACAAGGGGTCCTTGAACGGCTCCTCTCTTCCCTTGCCCCAACCCGAGGAGGCCCAAGACGTGGAACGGCTCCAAGACTTATGCTTTGTCTTGATTTGGAACGGGTGCGACTCCGTATTCACCACCAACATCGACAAATGGCCTCCAGTGAGAATTTGAACTTGTTCTCAACCATCCACATCATCCAGATCAACAAAACCAAAACGGCCCTTCTGGCTGTGGCAGAAGTGACGACTGAGCAACCTATGTCCCGGCAGGGCCGAGGTACGTGGAATATTCATCAATTTGTCCACTTTGCGTAAAACACCTTCAAGCTTGCCCTTCGAGAGAGAGTTTGCCCCACGTGTAAGATCGTGTAAGTAAAGGTTCACAAGACTTGAGCCATGCAACTTCAAAGGAGACGTGCCTGGTTGAGCCCCTGGCGAGCAGATTTGAAATGGAAAGCGGGGATGGGTCGGAGCTTTGCTCCCCCTATTGAATCACCGGTGGTTTTTGTTGCATCATTTTACTGCAGCAGAATCTGTTCTTGGCATTTTTGGCCCAACTTGTGCCGAGTCAGGCAGCACGGAAACAATCTGATTTAGACAACCACCAGAAAGATGTGGCCAGAGTCCTCTAGAGGCTAGAGTCCGCAAGGCAGAGATTTCCTAGAAAGCTTCATAATGACGATATGTATTGCACTATGCTTACTAATGCTTAATATATCTTAATATATATATATATACGTACTGCGCTGCCTTCTTCGTGACATATTTGTCATTCTTTTGCAAAACCATTTTTCTGGCGGTGTCATGCAGAGATCTCCAAAAAGGACGGATTCAATGCTTTGGAGCCATGCCTGCATCGCAGCGGTTTCTTTGCAAGTGGCAGCTGCTTGGTTGGAATGCCCACCGGAGCTTTCTGACTTCTGGGTGTTGGGTGGGCAGTACTCGGTACAGTAGATCTACTTATAGCCAAAAAGCTGTCTTTTTCATCTTGATCTCAGGTTCACATTAGAGCTGTTGTTTCTTCCTTCGGAGTTGCGGCAGTAATGCTGCCCGGATCTTACTAGCTGAAGGCGGCAGCTCTGCGGGCCCAGGGCCTTCCTGGGAAGCCTCCAGAAGAGCGTCCGGGTGAACGTGGCCTGCAACGGCTGGGGTGGCGCATCCTAGACTTGAGGAACGTGGGATGTGGGCCTTGGCGGAGGTACAGAATGATGAACCCATATATGAGCCCACTTAAGGTTTTGTAGGCCCAGGCTACTGCAGTGGATTGCGGCAATGAATGTTAAGCCTGGACTGAAATTCACATGCTCAGATCGAGCTTCCCTTCAGCAAGATTGCATCCTTTCAGGGAGGGGCCCAGACACATGAACAAGAACGTATCACTGCTTTTTGCACCTTTTTTGGAGTAGGGGTACGCAAAGCAAAAACCTAGTTAAGTTGTGTGTATTTCTCATTTCTATTGCTCTGTTGTGCAGCATTGCTGTCAGGCACACCTTTGACTTCCTTGGCGCTGGTGCTAGTCTAGTGAGGCCATTGAACACCACGCGGTGACAAACCTACACCTGCCGTCCAATGTATGATTTTGGTTTTGGATTGTTTTGGGCTCTGAGCCTTTGAGCATATTGACATTTGTGTTTTGACGGGCTTGAGCACCTTGCAAAAGTCTGCAAAAGTGAATGGTTTTGACATGTTTCAGAAACTGTGATGCACATCGCGGAGATAGCTGGAATATGTCATGTTGCAACTTCCACTTCAAAGAATTCGTAACGAGAGCGGAAAGCGTGACGACATATTCTCACCCCAACGCTGTCTTGTAGTTATGCGGCTATGCGCCAAACATTTGCTTGCGTTTACTTGGGCGTTGTGAACTAGAGTTTTCTGTCTCTGCCCTCCAGTATTTGACTTGCGCAGTTCCCATATAGTCGTCATATGTGTGGGATTGAAAACTGCGATGGATCGTTGCTGACTGGCAGGCTTCAGCTGGAGGATTTCCAATGGCTTCGAGGCGGCAGTAAGAGCAGTCTTGGCGTACACATATTAATATATAGATAGTATACTTGCATGCATATATTATATATATGATAAATGATTGGAAAGTTGAGGGGTCTTGCATATGCTGTGGAGTGCAGTTTGTGCCAGGTGCTGCCCCAGAGCTACGAGAGGGATTTGATGAGTTGTTGAAGGGACGCAGTGGCAGAGACTCCTGTATTGCAGTGGACGCTGCCTAGCTGATATTATGGTTGAAATCGGTCAAAACTATAGATCTGTGAATATTAGTCTTTGTCTTAAATTTGCACGACTGCTGTAGAGACTTGCAACGAATTAATAATTCGCTTCGCAGATGGGACCACAGTGGCTTTCTGCCTAATTGGCTGCCTTTCTTTTTGCATGCATGTTCCCGTAGAATTTATTACCCATTTGCACTTGTTCCTAAATATAATTTTAATGCATTTGGGCCTTTTCCGTTTCTACCTGCACGTGTAAATATGTATGGTTTTGCGGCGTGTTTTTTTAAAGAGCAACTCATTTTTTTAAATGGTGGTGATCCCGGCATTTTTCATGCGTGGCTTGATGCTTACATCAGTCTCCCCCGCTTCATTCAGCCGGGCTGGCTCCCCAATTTTTTCACTTTTAAAGAAAGATTGTAAGTGTGCGAAGCCAAACGAACTCATTATTTTCCTTTAGTGACCTTTGTGTGAAGTTGTGAGCACAAAGCTTGATTCAATTCGAACTCCTCTTCCGTTCTTTCATTTTCAAGAAAGTGGTGTGGTGGGAGGGATTCAAAATTTCCTTGTCCTTGGTAGTTTGGACAAGCGGGGGTTGCCATGGAGAGCTGGATGTTTAGCGTGGATGAGACGAGAAGGAGAAGTATGACAGATTCGTCTTCGAGAATAGCATGAGCACCATTGGCTTGGGGATGCCACAACTTCCTCGGGAACAAGGCGTCTTCGCAGAAGTCTTTGGTGCTAGTGGGGGCATTGCCATGCCTTCCAGCATTCCACAGGTGGCGATTCCTGGAGCACCTCTCATTGAGATGACTGGATCTTTCATTACTCCTGGTGACGATGTGGAGCCGGATCTTCTAACACCGCCAAAGAATGTGCCGCGCTTTGAGTCTTCAGTTGGGGTCCATGTGAAGGTCAACTTGGGAAGAAGGTGATCGAGATGCTGCTTTGCTTTGCATACGAGATGCTTGTGGGGTGAGGTTGCCAAACACGGCGCTAAAGAGAGGCAGAGACATCAAGCTCTACATCACCTGGGTTGAGAAGAAGGTCTTGGTCAACTGGTGGCCGTTGCAAGTAAGAGCGTGTGCGTTTGATGTACCTTGACTCCTGCGAGTTCGAGAACATGTCGAAGTTGATCGGGAAGAATTTGGTGCACGCTTTGAAGTTCTTTCGGCTCGTCATGGGCGCGGAGTTTTGACTTGGAGAAGATTGTGAGCCCTCTCATGTCTGGGAAGATTAGTCGCATCACCTCGTCAAAGGCGGTGACTGAACAGGCAAGGGCTTTGACTGTCAAAGTCAAAGAGGTGCAGCTGTTGGAGAAGACCACATCGAGCAGTATTTTGGACAAGTACTTCACAGGTTGCCTGCTGTATGCAATCTACACGAGGTCACGGTGGGCTGACATGGGCAACATAGATCGCCTCTTCTTTGACGTGATGGAGACGGAGGATGGCCCCTTTGGTTTTGTGGAAGCACGGACTCGCATTCACAAGACCAGCACTACGGCAGAGAGGCAATGTACATGCCTTATGTTGCACCCATAAAGGGTGTGGGCGATGGCTACTGGGTCTTGAGTGGAAAGCTGTCCTTGAGGAGTTGAAGCTGGCGGATCCGAAGAGATGCCCCTTTGGACCTGTTGCCGAGCAACAAGAGCGGATGGCACATTCACATGCAGAGCTCTGACCAGTGCAGAGGGCACCAGCATGCTGAACGACTTCATTGAGGCTTTGGTGGAAGTGAAGATGAAACAACCACTCATAGCTTGAAGTCGACGACTTTGGTTTGGGCTGCTTGCTACGGGATGGACGACAAGTCCAGGTGCCTGTTGGGGCACCACACGACCAAAGAGAATTCATTGGCGTGCTACAGCAGAGACCTGCTGGCAAAGCCGCTCCGTGATCCATGCGGAACGCTCCTCAACATCCGCCTGCAGAAGTTCAATCCTGCTGGAACCCGCTCGGGATGGATGGCAGAAACCCAAGCAACCTTTGGAGTCAACGGTTGTGACGGAGAGGGTTTCTGGTCCAAGAGTGTCCTCCCAGAGATGCACTTTCCGAAGATGACTTTGAGCTTGTGGAGTTGGTCCGAGGCCTTGGTGATGACAACTTCGATCCCTCCAACCCCTTTGGTGTGCAGTGGGGTGATCCGCTCAAAGCTGGCGTTGCTCCTGATGCTGAACATGATGAGCATGAGCATGACCCTACTGGAGTCGACGCAGAAGAGGTGATCGAAAGTGCAAGCTCCGACGATGATGACAGCTACGAAAGCTCTGGAGATGAGGGCAAAGAAGAGGTCTTCCACAACAGCCAGAGGCGTCATGGCATGGTGGAGAGAGAACCAGCCGTGAAAGGGAACCTCATGCAGAACAAGCGTAGTCGCATGTTGCATCTTCGTTGTGAAGATCCAGAGAACCATTTGCAACCAGTGACGGCGTGTGGTCTTCATGGAAACGCGTTTCTTGAGCTGCCCAATGGGTCGGAGTTTGAGTGGCCTTTGTGCAGCAAATGTTTCAAGGACAACCAACGCCAAGAGAGCTTGGTGGAAGTCCTGAAGGTGGACTGATCGACAGAGTAAAATGATCTTTGCGAAGTTGTCATTTTCAGCTGAGTGAATTTGCATGTCAGATTGAGTTTCATTGCCATGAGGGTGCATGAGGTGTACATGAGGTACATTAGTGAAATTCTTACAAGTCACAAAGATTTCAACACATGAGGTGTCACAACACGAGGTTGTCTCTTGAGTGAACATGTGGTTCACTTGCCACGAGGGCATTTATCAATCTTTGCAGGAAAGCTTGAGGCTTCAGGACGAAGAATCTCAGAAACAAGCAAACAGGGTTCATGATCACAGGCATATGCGTCATCACTGTTTCATGTCAATAAGTTCGGTAGTGACACCTCGCCTCAACCATGGCTTCGACTTTCCTCACTGACAGTGAGGCAGCATTTCGTAAGCAGTCCAAGACTGGATCGATGGTCTCATTGCAGCGGGCGTGTCGAAATTGGGTCGCCTGGACAACCAGGTGCACCAACACAGGATAGTGACGTGGCCAATCTTTTGACGTCAAGTGGAGTGATGATCTTTGAGGCTCAAGACATCGGTGATCAGTTTAGTGAGGTCCCAGGCTGACCCCAACTCTGATCCCTCTGTGAGGAAGTTACCAGCAGCGGAGCGAACACCCCGAGTAGGCAAGACTTGCAGGGCTGAACCTCGAAGGCCCCTTACAGGTAGCACACTGCGTGTATGACCTTGTCTCTGGGATGCTTGAAGCTGACAGCCTCAAGTACGTTGCTCCAAACCCGTGTGTGACGCGTTTGTCAGAGATCACTTCGACCAAGCCTCCAAAAGAGCTCAAGTTGGATTCCAACTCCACTCAAATTGTGGTTCGAGAAGGACAGAATGACCAGACCTGTCCTACAACAAGTGAGCTCGACATCTACACATGTTTCAACTACTTCGCCAAGCACCACCTCCTGGTTTCAATGCGCCAACAATTACTCAATTGTTGAGGACTGACCGTCAAGCATTCGTGAGAATGCAAGAGATGACAAGGGATGGCATCAAGCCCCTCCCAACAGGAGACAGGCCTTTGGATGCAGTGGTCAGGAACCTCGAGAGCGACCAGTGGCCAAGGAGAAGCCCACGAAGACTCCAGCCAATGATGCCAAGAAGGGAGACAAGGAAAAAGACTGGAATTGGAACAAGTGGTCTCCGAAACAGTCATGGAAGAAGTCACAGGGGACAGGCCGATTGCCTGAAGCATTGAAGGGGTGCTCTTCCTCCAGTAGTGACGGGAAGAGGCTATGCTTCGCCTATAACATTGACGGTTGCGACAAAGTTCAAAGCACAACCAGGAGAGCATTGTGACAAGGGCTATCATCTTTGCGCCACTAAAAATTGCGGAGGTAAGCATCCTCGCTACAGCTGCAACAACAAGAAGTGACATGGACAGGGCCCTACTCCAGGGCCCTCACAGGAGGCAGCAGGTGTGTCTCCCAATACCAGCATGGACGCCCTGAACAGCTTTGAAGGTTCAGCGAGACTTCAATAGGAGCAGTTTCTGATCAATCAGTGCCTGTGAATCTTGTATCACCACCTGCAACTGAATCATCTCACGCACAGACGACTGACGAGGTTGCACCTTTTGCTATTGAGTTTTGCTGTGGGACAGCTGGTCTGACTGCACAACTTCGTAAATGTGGGCTGCGCCAATCTCATGGAGTGGACCACATCATCAAAGCGGGTGCGAAAGCACCTATTTGCAAGCTTGACTTGACAGATTCTGCCTCCGAGAACTTCTGCATCCGTTGTGCAGGTATGCGCATTTTGGTATCCCTTGTGGGACATGCTCAAGGGCAAGAGAAATTCCATTGGGACCTGATGCTCCAAGGCCATTGCGCAGTGATGACTTTCCAGAAGGTTTTGAAGACCTTACAACTGCAGAGCGAAGGCGAGTGGACGCTGCAAATCAAGTCTTTGCCACCTGTTGCAGACTCATCATTTGTTGCATCATCAATGGAATCAGATGGTCGCTGGAACAACCACATCGGTCGATTTTCCTGTTGCAAAAATGTTGGAAGCAAGTTTTGCAACACTGTCAGCCTATTTTCACGAGCTTCCATGCTTGCATGCATGGAGGCCAAAGGCCAAAGCAGACAACACTAGGATATGCGACTGCCGAAGAAACAGGGTACCCATTTGAACTTTTTCGTCGTTCCCGCATCATTGCAGACATCATTCTTCAAGCACATCAACCTCAACCAAATGTTTTGTTGGCACATCCAGACAAGAAAGCCAGAGCTTTGGCCAACAAACAGACCAAAAAGACCTTGACCTTTATGCCTGAGTTCCATTTTGTCGAGGCTTATTCTGCAAACACTTGACCCAGTTTCCATGTGGGTGACAAGCTTGTTACTTCGATGACTATGTATGTGTATCCAGTCTTCAGCTAGCCAAGAATTCAGAGATGACATTCGAGACCATACTCGAACTTCTTGGATGGAAGTATGACAAGTCTGGTGACAGCTGGCACCCTTCTGTGGACATAGGATGGTTACCTCTCTGGATTGGGCCGTTGCCTGGTCATTGGTTGGGGAGTGGAC
>DF239595.1:151184-175441 GCA_000507305.1 Breviolum minutum Mf 1.05b.01 | reverse complement strand
AGGCACTTTGCCCCTTCCCACGTAATAGACGGGGATGGTGGAGTTGTGATAACTACCAGCTGCAATACACTGTGATCATCAAAGAAAAAGTCTCGATTTGTATCCATCGTAGCACAGGCGAAATACAAGTCCAACAGTGAGTAACGTTCACCGACAGGCACTCGAGAAGGGAGTTGTATTGTCAAATGTTGCGCGGGAACATCCAGAGCACACCTCCTATTTAGGTACAGCTGGAGTTGTTGAAACACGCTGAGGAGCGATGTGTCGCCCAATGCCCTCATGGGTCGAAGGTAGATCAAGTGCAACAGTTCCCCTGCCTGCCGCCGGGAGTACAGATAGGCATCACCACAGGCCTGACGAACCATGTGTTGTAGGTCAAACTTGATGCGAACCCAATCCCCTGGTGCAACAAATCGCATCTTCAAATGGCTTGCGAGCAGATCAATAGTACCACGTCTAACATGCAGCTTCTCCTCATCTGTAGTTTCAGTAAGATACCGAAACATAGAACAACCCAACTGTTGCTGTCCAGAGGAACACTGACCTCGAGTGAAGCTGCTTCCTTGAGAGGCAGGCTTGGGTTCGCCGAAGGGCAACCCTTTGGCAGAGCCATTCGGAAGCTCATCAGCCTCTTGGGGTTGCACGCCGTCCAGCCTCAGCCCAGGAAGAAGTTGCCAGATTCAACGAGGGTAGCTTTGGAGCGAGTGGCTGAAAGAATCTCCGGAGCTGCACCACGAATGGTTGACACGCAGACCAATGAAGTGTTCTTCATGTTCACAGACGCTTGCTTTGAAAGTGAAACCAGGGCTGGAGGCATAGGTGGCGTTCTTATTGGGCCCGATGGGTCAGTCGTTAGCCGGTTTAGTTGTGTGGTAGACCACCACCTGTGCAACTCCTTCATGGATGAGAATCAAGAGCAGGCGATTGGTGAGGTGGAGGCATTTGCAGTTTATGTCGGCCCGAAGTTGTGGAGCAAGACGCTTTCCTCTAAGCATGTGGTGTGCTTTGTAGACAATGAGGGTGCGCGATATCTGATATTGCGTGGGTACTCTGGCAACAAGACCTTGGACCGCATAGTGCATGGCATTTCTCTCGTTGAAGAAGACCATTGCATTTTCTCGTGGTATGAAGGGTCCCTCAGAAGCCACGTAGCCGACCATCCCTCAAGGTCAGTCGACTCGGACATGTTGCCGCCAACCTTGAGGGTTGAAGTGAAAGATCTTGAGGATCTGTTGCGGTCAGCAGGAGAAGTTTGCAGTCCCTTTGATAAGAGTGGGGGAGTGGCTGCCAAAGGGACAGCTTGAAACAGAGACACTTGAAGTCCTCCATTGAAAAAAAGGTGCGCAAACGTGTCAGCTTCAGTGACGTCATTCTTGTAGACATGTCATCCCTCAAGTGTTCATGTGAGAATTGAATGAACGGTTGGAAAATAACTTTGATTTTTAATTTGTACATATCGTGGTGCAAACGCAACATCGCTTTACGAGGCCGTTGCTACCACACAAATTGCAACTCTTTAACTCACTAGAGAATTAATTGCCCAGATTATTTTGAAGTAGGGCTGAATTCAGCGCATGCCTTGGTGGAGGTGGATCGTATGCCATGTTTTGAAAAATGCACCAAAACTAAAGGGCAAGTGCAAAGATTTTGCAATGAAGTGGCTCCTGGTCCCGCTCTTCTGGGTCTATGTGCGCCAGGGCGGTCCAAGCTTTGTAAACCACCAGGAGTTCCATGACGCAATCAAGTCTTTGTCCTTTTAGTGGGACATGAATCACAGGCAGGCCAGTGGAGTGCAAAACACGACTTTTGCAGAGCACAGCTAGGTGAACAGTACATCGTGAAGCAGCATAAAGTTTGCTGCAAATGGGCGCCAGATGCAGTTATCAGCAGAATATCGATAGATAATTCTCCTGCTGATGCTAGTTAGTTAGCAGTTGCTTGGGAGGAGATCTTTCGCCATGCGGAGCAGCTGGTGGCCACGATGAGCCATCCACCGGGCGACCCAGAAACAGTGCAAGGGACGTTGCACAAGGTGGCCAGAGTTGGGGTAGCAGGGGGTGTAGGAACTTTAAACAAGAACCTGGAACTTTTAAATATGGTTGCATTAAATCCAAGGTAATGGAAACTGCACACGTTCAAGATTCTAGAGCTTGGGACACTGGCAAGACAATCCAACACTCAGATGCACCCTATGCATGCAGTTTCCAACTTTCATTTCAATCTTGGAACTTTTATGGCCTTGGAATGACCAGATGCAATTTGCGGTGTCAGGAGAGGATTTATGACCTGGCCAGACGGGAGTTGGAGAGGGACGTGCCTGCCACCGCGGTCACATGGCCGCAGATGATTGCAACCTTGTCGGCAACAGAGGTGATGAACACACATGTTCCACATGTGTATGCAAACAGTTTGAAGAAGTTTCTTTCGAATGCTTCCGCCTACAATTTATGACATTTCTTCCACTGGATGCAAGCTGATGCAGGAGGTAGTACTCATAGCGTTGTGTATGTAAGTTTCCCGTCTTCCCGGGTACAGCTGGACATTAAGAATTTGCTGGGCACCCTTCCCTGCTCTTGATGGCGCGGGGCTTTCATGAGGTGAGTGGCGTTGTTTGCATCGTTGGTCATTTGCGAAGCTTCGGCGAAGTGGAGGTTTACCAAAATCTCCGTGACAACGTGGCATGGCTGGTTTAGAGCAATGGCATGTTGCGAGAACCGAATGCGCGCTCCGTCGTAGGCTCCCGACATGCAGTTGGATTCCTTTCAATCTTAGTTAGTGTCATTTACGGCATTTACAGCAGCATTTCTTCAATCAATTCGGGCAACATAGGCAGACAATGCGACACACGGTGGCATCTGAGCTGCTGATGGGCATCCCAGACGCTGCCCTTGCCCGCCCCGAAAGCCATTCTTAGGTCATTGATGCCCTTCGCTTCTCAGACCTGCGCACAGTGTTGGTCACGGAGTTTGGGCCTCAAGCGCCACAGGAAGAGCAGCAAAACCCTTGGAGACCTGGAAACTAGATTAGCTAGTTTTCTGTTGTGTGCGTACCTTGAAATCTTGATGTGTCGCGGTCACATCCGAAAGCTTTTTGTGGCCAAGCTGTGGCTTCCCTCGCTGATTATGAGGAGGTTCTGCCATGTTAGGCCATCTTTGCACAAGCAAGATAGTGAGGGGGCTAATGTTTGTACACACACACACACACTCTCTGCCCAGGAACCATGTTGATTTAGCAAGCCTAGGCTGAGTCATTTCAATCTCTGCAGTTGTTCAGGCAACTTGCTGCGAGGGTTGTCCATCACATCCAAGGAGAAGTTGGAGAGACATGGGCACGGCTTTGGACACAGTAGCCCCTGAGTCTTGGGCAGTGGTACATATAGTGACATAGTGGTGCAATGGGGTTGAGGGTTTGCCGTTTTCAAGCAAGGCTCTTCAAACAGTGGATTTTCAGATTCCGGTGTGATAGGTGTGTATGGGTCTGGTAGCCATCACGGTTGCCGTGGATTCATTAGAAATTTGGTGCCTCTTGGTTGGGGCTGAAGCAAACAGGTGAATTGCCCAACCACTGGCGACTGGCAATCACATTGTTTCAGCATCAATCATTTTATGTATTCGAGTGAGTCCCCGGTATCAATACAGTCTGAGGACGTGGTGGTGAATCTCCCCGTCCATGTGGAAGGACTGGCAAGGGGTTCTTTTTTCGATCTGCCTTTGCACATAACAACTATCTTTTTTGGAGGGTCTCGAGAAGTTCCCGTACCAACGTTGCAGTCACCAGTTCACTGACATACCAGGGATGGGCCCAGAATTGTATACTTCTCTTCCATTGGTCACTTGATTCCTTTGTTACTTACGACGGTCTACCGAGCCCATGGCCCATGGCACTCAATATTGGCTACACATGGCCACACGATGTAATGACTGGAGCCTGCAGTGCTTTACACAATCATGTCGTTTGCTTCGGTGGTTGAACACTCATGGAACGCTGTCGTCTCAACAGCTTGCAGCCTTGTGCTAGTGGCCGACTGAAGGCCTTAAACATAATTACACGTTGAGACAACATTGACTGAGTTAGGTGTAGAAATACGCAGTTGATAGATGGTATGATAGCGGTCAAATTGTAGTAATTTTCCACTATACATTTACTGACTTTTATTCTTGAACAGAACCGAGGTGGGCAGCCCCTCACTCTCTTGCACATACTAGCCCGGACTCGAGCAGGACATCCGCCTGATCGCCGTTGCCATGAGAAGTACCCAATGTCGTGCAATGCCCAGTGGCGGCGGCTGGAGCTGTGCATGGATCAAGTGGAGAGCTTTGAGATGCTCGGGCTGAAGGTTTGCAAGCTCATCGCTTCTCATTGTTGTATACATTTTGAACTAAATATAAAGATATATATAATTATAAGTTATATATATATATATANATTGTTGTATACATTTTGAACTAAATATAAAGATATATATAATTATAAGTTATATATATATATATATTAAAATTTGATGTTTATTTTATAGAGAACATGGACATGATAAAGAGCCACGGTTTTAACATATACCACATCATTCATACAATACTGTTCCGATAGTGCTGCGCATGTGCATTATAGATGAGAACTACTGAAAGCCGCCTAGGCTGCTGTAGTGCTTGAAGTTTGGTCTTCTAAGAGTACTTTGCGGTTCTGCGAGTTTGACTTGGATCATTTTTAGACTCAGTGCAGCACATTTCTGGCTGCACTGCATTGAATGGTATCGAAATCTCCTGAGGAAGTCCAGGAAATCGCCGGTGGATTGGGTGCTACGAGTTCGCACTGACATGCTCTTCAGCATCTTGCCAGCACATGCCAGGTCTACCTTTCTTGCTTTTCGAGGTCCATTTCGTGGGGCTTCAGTTTCTGCCCCCCAGAACTCACAGTGGCATTTGCCATTTGCCAAGATTGGTACTTGCAAGCCAGCTTGGCATGAGGCAAGTAAGCAGGCACCAGGCAAATCTAGCCACACTACTTACGCGCCCTATACACTATATATATATATATACATCAGTATATTATGCTCGATTATGACATTTTGTAAAACCATGATAGTAACCGGTATCATCTTATATATATATATATGTATATCCATTTTCTTTGTATGCGTACTCTCATACCTACAGCTGGGACCCCAAAGCCAGGCGACATTGTAATGAAATATCGTAGGACATGAGTGGGGGTGGATATCTACTTGTATGTTCTACTACTTACGTACGTATAACTACCGACAAGCTCCAAGTCCAGCCGTCTATAACAAACCGAATTGGATCCACCTTTGATGCATCGCGTCGCATCCCCAGCAGTCGATAGTGTGCTACGGTCGCACAAAGCTTCCCAGCACAGAGGTGTTCCAATCGGAGACATTCGCATCTTCGATCCTTCAAAACTGCATTTGCCTATGGGAAGCTGGACTGATGCCCACGAGCCCTGACGTCACTGATGAAGCCCCAGTGAACATTAAGTAATCAGGTCATTGTGGCATTCACTGTATCACAGAGAAGCGCTAATCGAGAACCTGTGCACTGTGCATGTTTGCCACCTCGTCCCGTTTGGGCCCTGAGGACACCTTTGCCATGATACCCCGGCGGTTCGCAGATGTTTATTTCAATACGTGGGGGCCNCAGACACAAAAGATCATGAAGCGTTAGCATGTTCAACTTGCCGGGTCACAGTTGGCACTTGCAGATTCCAATGTTTGATCTTGCCTCTGCAATTTCGTTTGTTTCGATGAACATGTTCCAGAGCAAAAATTGTCAAGAGATTGACATATCAAAAGCAGTAGCACAGCAGCCATGCTGCATCCATAAATTGAACTGGACCGTACCAGCATGGAAGGTTGCCACCGCTTAAAATTGCAGTTGC
Source organism: Breviolum minutum Mf 1.05b.01 (assembly GCA_000507305.1). NCBI lineage: Eukaryota > Dinophyceae > Suessiales > Symbiodiniaceae > Breviolum > Breviolum minutum. The sequence goes on along the minus strand of DF239595.1, from coordinate 169,549 downwards.
TGAAGCATCAAATTCCGGTGAAGCGCTTCCCCCTCCTGTGGCAGCCCTGGGAGATCCTTGGACAAGAGCTTTGGCTAGCTCCCATGGGCGATCCTTAACGTGTCAAAGGAAGAGCTGCTCCCTTGCCTGGTAATATACTTTGGTATTTATGGATAGACTTGATATATTTGATGCTATTTGCGTGTGGATGTAGCGCTCCATGATGCCTGATGGGAATATTCCAAGATTGAGGTCCCCACCTAGAACCGTCTATATAATAGTCCCAGTCAGGCTTCAATGGAATCTCAGTAAGGTTCATTTGTCAAGGGTTCTGACTGGTCAGAGTTCATTGAAAAACAGCAGCATCAGATGCTGGCCTTTGTTGAAGGTCAAGCTGCACCACTGTTGGCATGGCTGAGGATCGTAGATCGATATATAGTGCCGCTCAGCAGCATGGGAGAACATAGTTGATGTTTGGAGGCAAGCCAATCCAACCTTGTAACTTTTAGGAACCCAACTCGCTAGATTGATACCAAACTAGGAGGTGCAAGTTTATCGTTTGGAGACGTGGGCTTCCATGCGCAGACTCATTCAAACTCTGGCAGGCTGCATAGTTGAGGTCGAAGTCAATTTCCATTTCAAGATCTTTCAGGTAACCTTTATCAATTCTTGCCAGTGCGCAGAGACAGCTGAATGACAAGGGGTCCTTGAACGGCTCCTCTCTTCCCTTGCCCCAACCCGAGGAGGCCCAAGACGTGGAACGGCTCCAAGACTTATGCTTTGTCTTGATTTGGAACGGGTGCGACTCCGTATTCACCACCAACATCGACAAATGGCCTCCAGTGAGAATTTGAACTTGTTCTCAACCATCCACATCATCCAGATCAACAAAACCAAAACGGCCCTTCTGGCTGTGGCAGAAGTGGCGACTGAGCAACGTATGTCCCGGCAGGGCCGAGGTACGTGGAATATTCATCAATTTGTCCACTTTGCGTAAAACACCTTCAAGCTTGCCCTTCGAGAGAGAGTTTGCCCCACGTGTAAGATCGTGTAGATCGTGTAGGTAAAGGTTCACAAGACTTGAGCCATGCAACTTCAAAAAGGAGATGTGCCTGGTTGAGCCCCTGGCGAGCAGATTTGAAATGGAAAGCGGGGATGGGTCGGAGCTTTGCTCCCCTTATGGAATCGCCGGTGGTTTTTGTTGCATCATTTTACTGCAGCAGAATCTGTTCTTGGCATTTTTGGCCCAACTTGTGTTGAGTCAGGCAGCACAGAAACAATCTGATTTAGACAACCACCAGAAAGATGTGGCCAGAGTCCTCTAGAGGCTAGAGTCCGCAAGGCAGAGAATTCCGAGAAAGCTTCATAATGACGATATGTATTGCACTATGCTTACTAATGCTTAATATATCTTAATATATATATATATACGTACTGCGCTGGGCGCTGCCTTCTTCGTGACATATTTGTCATTCTTTTGCAAAACCATTTTTCTGGCGGTGTCATGCAGAGATCTCCAAAAAGGACGGATTCAATGCTTTGGAGCCATGCCTGCATCGCAGCAGTTTCTTTGCAAGTGGCAGCTGCTTGGTTGGAATGCCCACCAGAGCTTTCTGAGGTGTGACTTCTGGGTGTTGGGTGGGCAGTACTCGGTACAGTAGATCTACTTATAGCCAAAAAGCTGTCTTTTTCATCTTGATCTCAGGTTCACATTAGAGCTGTTGTTTCTTCCTTCGGAGTTGACCACGACAGCCGCGGCAGTAATTATCATTAATTATCGATTCTTGCCGTTCCGGGCAGTATGCTGCCCGGATCTTACTAGTTGAAGGCGGCAGCTCTGCGGGCCCAGGGCCTTCCTGGGAAGCCTCCAGAAGAGCGCCCGGGTGAACGTGGCCTGCAACGGCTGGGGTGGCGCATCCTAGACTTGAGGAACGTGGGATGTGGGCCTTGGTGGAGGTACAGAATGATGAACCCATCATATATGGCCCAGGCTACTGCAGTGGATTGCGGCAATGAGTAAGTCTGCACTGAAATTCACATGCTCAGATCGAGCTTCCCTTCAGCAAGATTGCGTCCTTTCAGGGAGGGGCCCAGACACATGAACAAGAACGTATCACTGCTTTTTGCACCTTTTTTGGAGTAGGGGTACGCAAAGCAAAAACCTAGTTAAGTTGTGTGTATTTCTCATTTCTATTGCTCTGTTGTGCAGCATTGCTGTCAGGCACACCTTTGACTTCCTTGGCGCTGGTGCTAGTCTAGTGAGGCCATTGGACACCACGCGGTGACAAACCTACACCTGCCGTCCAATGTATGCTTTTGGTTTTGGATGGTTTTGGGCTCTGAGCCTTTGAGCATATTGACATTTGTGTTTTGACGGGCTTGAGCACCTTGCAAAAGTCTGCAAAAGTGAATGGTTTTGACATGTTTCAGAAACTGTGATGCACATCGCGGAGATAGCTGGAATATGTCATGTTGCAACTTCCACTTCAAAGAATTCGTAACGAGAGCGGAAAACGTGACGACATATTCTCACCCCAACGCTGTCTTGTAGTTATGCGGCTATGCGCCAAACATTTGCTTGCGTTTACTTGGGCGTTGTGAACTAGAGTTTTCTGTCTCTGCCCTCCAGTATTTGACTTGCGCAGTTCCCATATAGTCGTCATATGTGTGGGATTGAAAACTGCGATGGATCGTTGCTGACTGGCAGGCTTCAGCTGGAGGATTTCCAATGGCTTCGAGGCGGCAGTAAGAGCAGTCTTGGCGTACACATATTAATATATAGATAGTATACTTGCATGCATATATTATATATATGATAAATGATTGGAACGTTGAGGGGTCTTGCATATGCTGTGGAGTGCGGTTTGTGCCAGGTGCTGCCCCAGAGCTACGAGAGGGATTTGATGAGTTGTTGAAGGGACGCAGTGGCAGAGGCTCCTGTATTGCAGTGGACGCTGCCTAGCTGATATTATGGTTGAAATCGGTCAAAACTATAGATCTGTGAATATTAGTCTTTGTCTTAAATTTGCACGACTGCTGTAGAGACTTGCAACGAATTAATAATTCGCTTCGCAGATGGGACCATAGTGGCTTTCTGCCTAATTGGCTGCCTTTCTTTTTGCATGCATGTAGCCGTAGAATTTATTACCCATTTGCACTTGTTCCTAAATATGATTTTAATGCATTTGGGCCTTTTCCGTTTCTACCTGCACGTGTAAATATGTATGGTTTTGCGTGTTTTTTAAGAGCAACTCATTTTTTTAAATGGTGGTGATCCCGGCATTTTTCATGCATGGCTTGATGCTTACATCAGTCTCCCCCGCTTCATTCAGCCGGGCTGGCTCCCCAATTTTTTCACTTTTAAAGAAAGATTGTAAGTGTGCGAAGCCAAACGAACTCATTATTTTCCTTTAGTGACCTTTGTGTGAAGTTGTGAGCACAAAGCTTGATTCAATTCGAACTCCTCTTCCGTTCTTTCATTTTCAAGAAAGTGGTGTGGTGGGAGGGATTCAAAATTTCCTTGTCCTTGGTAGTTTGGACAAGCGGGGGTTGCCATGGAGAGCTGGATGTTTAGCGTGGATGAGAAGGAGAAGTATGACAGATTCGTCTTCGAGAATAGCATGAGCACCAGTGGCTTGGGGATGCCACAACTTCCTCGGGAACAAGGCGTCTTCGCAGAAGTCTTTGGTGCTAGTGGGGGCATTGCCATGCCTTCCAGCATTCCACAGGTGGCGATTCCTGGAGCACCTCTCATTGAGATGAATGGGTCTTTCACTACTCCTGGTGACGATGTGGACCCGGATCTTCTAATACCGCCAAAGAATGTGCCGCGCTATGCAAAACACGTGAGAGCTCTTGCAGACAAGACCTTTGATGAACAGACCAAGCTTCAATGGACCAAGGCACTTGCGTGTTGGCTTTCTATACTCGAGGGTAGCAACTTTGAGTCTTCAGTTGGGGTCCATGTGAAGGTCAACCTGGGAAGAAGGTGATCGAGATGCTGCTTTGCTTTGCATACGAGATGCTTGTGGGGTGAGGTCGCCAAACACGGCGCTAAAGAGAGGCAGAGACATCAAGCTCTACATCACCTGGGTTGAGAAGAAGGTCTTGGTCAACTGGTGGCTGTTGCAAGTAAGAGCGTGTGCGTTTGATGTACCTTGACTCCTGCGAGTTCGAGAACATGTCGAAGTTGATCGGGAAGAATTTGGTGCACGCTTTGAAGTTCTTTCGGCTCGTCATGGGCGCGGAGTTTTGACTTGGAGAAGATGATTGTGAGCCCTCTCATGTCTGGGAAGATTAGTCGCATCACCCCGTCAAAGGCGGTGACTGAACAGGCAAGGGCTTTGACTGTCAAAGTCAAAGAGGTGCAGCTTGTTGGGGAAGAGGCTGACCACATCGAGCAGTATTTTGGACAAGTACTTCACAGGTTGCCTGCTGTTTGCAATCTACACGAGGTCAGAGTGGGCTGACATGGGCAACATAGATCCCCTCTTCTTTGACGTGATGGAGACGGAGGATGGCCCCTTTGGTTTTGTGGAAGCACGGACTCGCATTCACAAGACCAGCACTACGGCAGAGAGGAAGGCAATGTACATGCCTTATGTTGCACCCATACAGGGTGTGGGCGATGGCTACTGGGTCTTGAGTGGAAAGCTGTCCTTGAGGAGTTGAAGCTGGCGGATCTGAAGAGATGCCCCTTTGGACCTGTTGCCGAGCAACAAGAGCGGATGGCACATTCACATGCAGAGCTCTGAGTGCAGAGGGCACCAGCATGTTGAACGACTTCATTGAGGCTTTGGTGGAAGTGAAGATGAAACAACCACCCATAGCTTGAAGTCGATGACTTTGGTTTGGGCTGCTCGCTACGGGATGGACGACAAGTCCAGGTGCCTGTTAGGGCACCACACGACCAAAGAGAATTCATTGGCGCGCTACAGCAGAGACCTGCTGGCAAAGCCGCTCCGTGATCTATGCGGAATGCTCCTCAACATCCGCCTGCAGAAGTTCAATCCTGCTGGAACCCGCTCGGGATGGATGGCAGAAACCCAAGCAACCTTTGGAGTCAAGCCGGTTGTGACGGAGAGGGTTTCTGGTCCAAGAGTGTCCTCCCAGAGATGCACTTTCCGAAGATGACTTTGAGCTTGTGGAGTTGGTCTTTGGTGTGCAGTGGGGTGATCCGCTCAAAGCTGGCGTTGCTCCTGATGCTGAACTGCTGAACATGATGAGCATGAGCATGACCCTACTGGAGTCGACGGAGAAGAGGTGATCGAAAGTGCAAGCTCCGACGATGATGACAGCTACGAAAGCTCTGGAGATGAGGGCAAAGAAGAGGTCTTCCACAACAGCCAGAGGCGTCATGGCATGGTGGAGAGAGAACCAGCTGTGAAAGGGAACCTCATGCAGAACAAGCGTAGTCGCATGTTGCATCTTCGTTGTGAAGATCCAGAGAACCATTTGCAACCAGTGACGGCGTGTGGTCTTCATGGAAACGCGTTTCTTGAGCTGCCCAATGGGTTTCGAATGGCCTTTGTGCAGCACATGTTTCAAGGACAACCAACGCCAAGGGAGCTTGGTGGAAGTCCTGAAGGTGGACTGATCGACAGAGTAAAATGATCTTTGCGAAGTCGTCATTTTCAGCTGAGTGCATTTGCATGTCAGATTGAGTTTCAATGCCATGAGGGTGCATGAGGTGTACATGAGGCACATTAGTGAAATTCTTACAAGTCACAAAGATTTCAACACATGAGGTGTCACAACATGAGGTTGTCTCTTGAGTGAACATGTGGTTCACTTGCCATGAGGGCATTTATCAATCTTTGCATGAAAGCTTGAGGCTTCAGGACGAAGAATCTCAGAAACAAGCAAACAGGGTTCATGATCACAGGCATATGCGTCATCACTGTTTCATGTCAATAAGTTCGGTAGTGACACATCGCCTCAACCATGGCTTCGACTTCCCTCACTGACAGTGAGGCAGCATTTCGTAAGCAGTCCGGCAATCTTGGACTGCACCAAGACTGGATCGATGGCGTGTCGAATTTGGGTCGCCTGGACAACCAGGTGCGCCAACACAGGATGGTGACGTGGCCAATCTTTTGACGTCAACTGGAGTGATGATCTTTGAGGCTCAGACATCGGTGATCAGTTTATAGTGAGGTCCCAGGCTGACCCCAACTCTGATCCCTCTGTGAGGAAGTTACCAGCAGCGGAGCGAACAGCCCGAGTAGGCAAGACTTGCAGCGGCTGAACCTCGAAGGCGCCTTATACAGGTAGCACACTGCGTGTATGACCTTGTCTCTGGGATGCTTGAAGCTGACAGCCTCAAGTACGTTGCTCCAAACCCGTGTGTGACGCGTTTGTCAGAGATCACTTCGACCAAGCCTCCAAAAGAGCTCAAGTTGGATTCCAACTCCACTCAAATTGTGGTTCGAGAAGGACAGAATGACCAGACCTGTCCTACAACAAGTGAGCTCGACATCTACGAAGCCATGACAAGGAGGTCTCTCGCCTTCGATGCAGTTGGTTTGATCCAGTATGAAGTCTTCCAACGTTGGGTTGGCTACATGTTTCAACTACTTCGCCAAGCACCACCTCCTGGTTTCAATGCGCCAACAATTACTCAATTGTTGAGGACTGACCGTCAAGCATTGTGAGAATGCAAGAGATGACAAGGGATGGCATCAAGCCCCTCCCAACAGGAGGCAGGCCTTTGGATGCAGTGGTCAGGAACCTCGAGAGCGACCACAACGTCATCTACTACATGTTGCCAACGCCTGTGGCCAAGGAGAAGCCCACGAAGACTCCAACCAATGATGCCAAGAAGGGAGACAAGGAAAAAGACTGGAATTGGAACAAGTGGTCTCCGAAGCAGTCATGGAAGAAGTCACAGAAAACAGGCCGATTGCCTGAAGCATTGAAGGGATGTTCTTCCTCCAGTAGTGACGGGAAGAGGCTATGACGAGGTTGCACCTTTTGCTATTGAGTTTTGCTGTGGGACAGCTGGTCTGACTGCACAACTTCGTAAATGTGGGCTGCGCCAATCTCATGGAGTGGACCACATCATCAAAGCGGGTGCGAAAGCACCTATTTGCAAACTTGACGTGACAGATTCTGCCTCCGAGAACTTCTGCATCCATTGTGCAGGTATGCGCATTTTGGTATCCCTTGTGGGACATGCTCAAGGGCAAGAGAAATTCCATTGGGACCTGATGCTCCAAGGCCATTGCGCAGTGATGACTTTCCAGAAGGTCTTGAAGACCTTACAACTGCAGAGCGAAGGCGACTGGACGCTGCAAATCAAGTCTATGCCGCCTGTTGCAGACTCATCATTTGTTGCATCATCAATGGAATCAGATGGTCGCTGGAACAACCACATCGGTCGATTTTCTGGTTGCAAAAATGTTGGAAGCAAGTTTTGCAAGACTGCCAGCCTATTTTCACGAGCTTCCATGCTTGCATGCATGGAGGCCAAAGGCCAAAGCAGACAACACTAGCATATGCGACTGCCGAATCTGCCGAAGAAACAGGGTACCCATTTGAACTTTTTGGTCGTTCCCGCATCATTGCAGACATCATTCTTCAAGCACATCAACCTCAACCAAATGTTTGGTTGGCACATCCAGGCAAGAAAGCCAGAGCTTTGGCCAACAAACAGACCAAAAAGACCTTGACCTTTATGCCTGAGTTCCATTTTGTCGAGGCTTATTCTGCAAACACTTCACCCAGTTTCCATGTTGTGGGTGACAAGCTTCGACAACAACAAGAACATGATGGGCACACCTTGCCCAAATACAGTCGCATTTTGCGAATCACACAGCTCAACAAGATGGGGGGTGCGGTGAGACTGAGCAGCATGATTCAGATGGCACACAGCCTCATCCCAGAAGCAATTTGCAGGGGCCATCCTTCCAACATTTGTGGTGAGTTAGCACCCCTCATGTTGAAGGCAATCGAGGACAATGCAACAAACCAGCCGAAGAAATTGTTATGGCCAGAGCCTCTTGGTTGAAGAGGTGGATCCAGAGGGCACGGGAGTTTGAGGAGAAGGCATTGCACAGTACCATGCCTCCACACAGGAGGAAGATCTTGGAGGGCAAACGCATTCTTTTGCTCAGAAAGATCACCGAGGAGATGCAGTACCCAGACCCGGAGATAGTTGACCCTTCACGGCCTACCCCAGGATGGAGGGCGGGTTTCCCGTGGATTTGCAGTGGTCCAATCAGACAAGGTACGGCCCATTGACAATTATTCCGAGTCTCAGATAAACGATGCTGCCACCATAGTTAGCAAGTGCACCGTTGATGGAACTGACATAGCTGGACTGGTAGCTACCTACATGAGGAGGGCGCAGGATGCCGGTAAGAGCCCGCAGTTGCTTGGAAGGAGCTTTGACTTAAAAAAGTGCCTACAGACAATTGGCCGTAGCAGACTGATGAAGTGGCCGATGCGCTCGAAGATTTTCAGCTCTACAATCAGCGATATCGACGTGGCTTTGCAGCCATGCGCACCATTCTCGTGCATCTTTCCGGACATTGTGACATCATCATTGCAACAGCACAGCAAGACATTGCTGATTTGTATAATCAAAATGCATGGTGGCAAAATTGAAAGGCCTACCCACCGGTAGTGGCTGCCAAAAGGACAGCTTGAAACAGAGACACTTGAAGTTCCCATTGAAAAAAAGTGCGCAAGCGTGTCAGCTTCAGTGATGTCATTCTTGTAGAAATGTCATCCCTCAAGTGTTCATGTGAGAATTGCATGAACGGTTGGAAAATAACTTTGATTTTAATTTGTACATATCGTGGTGCAAACGCAACATCGCTTTACGAGGCCGTTGCTACCACACAAATTGCAACTCTTTAACTCACTAGAGAATTAATTGCCCAAATTATTTTGAAGTAGGGCTGAATTCCGCGCATGCCTTGGTGGAGGTGGATCGCATGCCATGTTTTGAAAAATGCACCAAAACTAAACACGAAATCTCTCTGTACTATACTCGTTGATCTTGCAGTCATGTGGCACACACACACATACAACTCCAAGAACCTTTATGGAATAGAACCCGCCATGGCACTCCATGGAACAGTCAGGACGTGCTTTCACGGAACTGGGACTTGGCTCTGCTGGCATCGAAGCTGGAACAACTTAAGCCTCTTGGCTTTCAGGGTGATATGCTGAAATTTTTGATGACGTCAATCTTATCAAAAGGCGCGCCTGAGAATGGCAAGACAATGGCTGCCGTTTGCGCCACGGCTCAGGAACATGCGAGCACCTTTGGTACAAGAGCTGTTGTCCTTGGAGCCTGCTCACCGGATCCTTTGCAATAGGCCGTGTGAATCCATGTGTGCTTTCAGAAGGAAGGGTGCTCAGGGATCTCAGGATAAGTTTCTTTTTGAGAAGTTCGGGTTTTGATTCAATAGAAGTTTTCTACTTTGCAGTGGACTTGTCCCATCCTTCTGGGGCTTAGCTACGTGAGGCAAGTGGTGGAATCAACTGCATGGCACCGCAGGACACTGGGCGAGCCAGGTGGGAAAAATTGTTTTCAAGGTGGTACATGGCTTGGATTCTCCTCACAGGGGCAATAAAGAATATTGATGAAAATTGCGGACAGAGTGGAGGACCCACTAGTTGGTTTTGCCCAATCTTTTGCCACTGGTTTCTTGCTTGGTGACGCCACATGGGGCCATTGTCACCCAAAAGCTGATTGCCAGCGACTAGCATCCACAGTCAATCGCAACAAAGATCCATCGTGAGAATGACCTTTGTGTGATATCATAGCGCCAAGAGCAGGAAGGCCTCCAAGTTTGAATTGCAAGAGCTGTGGATCCGGCTCTTCGCCCAGCGCAAGGCTCGGGTGGGATCAAACGCGTGTTTACGGGTTCTAAATGTTAACTTAGATCACATGTTTTCCTCATTACATCATTGGATGTTTCTCAAATAGCGCCAAATGATCTGCATGCAGTGAATGCGTGTTTGTGGATGTTGCATTTGCAGTAGTTGCAGCAAGCAGGCAAGAAGTGAACATGCCACCGCGCTCAAACAGATGGGCGGACATGACGCATTAAAAGTTGACAAGTGTTGAAAGTTGTTGCAAAGAGTGCTGCTGGATTCGCTGCCAGGTGCTCGTGCTCATCGGAGCCTGGATAGCAGTGTTGGAAATGCGGCAGTCCTGTTTTGTGTGGGTTGTGGTGAAACATGAAAAATGTCCTACAATGTCTCTCCCTGTACATCCCTGTACTTAGTTTTTTCCATTTGCCCCGCCTGCGGCATGTACATAGATTTTAAGGGCTTGATGTATTCAGAATAACATGGCAGTTCCCTGACAATGCTTCCGACATCTTCGATGAGGCGATCAGTTTGAAGCCACTGAGACTCTGAAGTTTTTGCTGCAGAAAGCACAGACGGCAGCGGCTCGCTATGTGCATCAGGATGAACTGAAAGATGGTTTGGCAGGTGCCATGTTTTTGGCTGTTTGCCTGGTGAAATGGTTAAAGAGCTGGCCCTCAACATTCTAGCATGAAGTCGAGACTTTGCATGCTTGAGTTAAAGACCGGAACATGCCATATCACGCCTATGTCTTCCAAATGAGTCATCATACATCATCATACCACATTAGCACCAGCACGAGCATGTCCGGCAAGTCTGGTTTGACATGACCGCTCTTCGCTTATCCGCATCCTACCTGCACTTCATGGCTTTGCCGGGAGGTTTGCTCGCTAAGCTGCGTTTAGATGTCACAGGCTTCGACTTGGCATTGGTGTTGGGCTTTCAATCGCCTCTAGGTGCATTGCTGAGTGCTGGCCTGGAGTCTGGGCTAAAGGAACTCGAAGCGGGCTAACCCACCTCCGATTGTGCCCTTGTTGACGGTTCAGTGACCATCCTGCCCTGCACTACGCAGTGCCTCTGATGCGAACGCATGATTGTATGAGCATGTGCCATGTGGCCACAGAGGGGCATGCTGCAGGCCTTCGTGCTTGCCTAAGTGCTGAGGGTACTTCATGGCACTTGTACATTCTGTGACACAGTGAATATCAATAACATATCCAATAGCAGATAGCATCCAATCACTGTAACTCACTGTGCATAATAAAATATGATAAATGTTTTTCCATGATGCCATGGTTCCTTTGGATTGTACCCTTTACCTCGGCCTTGAGCGGTTTGAATGGTGTTACAGGGTTCAGCTTGGGGACAGACTTTTGCTGCGCATCAAAACTTCCGAAACCTGGACATGCAAATATGTAACTACATTGTACACAGCATAATGCAGGTAATGCAGGTATATAGTCATTTGATAAATGTTATTAAATGTTATTACAGTGTTACAATTTGAGTTTAGGGGTTTTGCAAGAACAGCTCCCTGCGTTAGCGTTGTGCTCAAGATTGACCAAGGACTGCGCAGTTCAGGCCATTGATGGAGGCTTGATGAATGTGGGCCCAGCAGGATGGAAGTCGCCAGTTGGCCTTGTTTAGAGCAACGTGAAACGCTTTTTCACTGCTTTTGTCATTCGTGGGTCTCCAAGTCATCACCTGCATGCATGTTGTGATCTAAATGCTGTTGAGGCCATCAGATAGTAGTTGATACGCACATGAAGCATCATGAAGGCATTTTGTGCAAACGGTAGATGCCTAAACATTTTAAGTGGCATGCACGTTGAAAGTGGAGAACAGAAGTGGCAGATGCTTCCGTTTGAGAGCTCCCATCCACTGTAAGTCTACTTTTACTGGGTCTAAAGCCCACTCACTGCTGACACGCTGCTAGAGGATTCGCAAATGTTCCATGGTCACAAGCACACGCACAACGCTCCATCGAGGCAGCCAGTGCCATCGCCACTTAGATCAATTGTGGCGGACAGCACAAGCAGCCCAGTCCATCCACGACCGCACCTGCAGCGTAGCACCCGTTGGATGCTGCTGAAGCCCGGTGGCAGGCAGTTGATGTAAGTTATGACTCATGACACACCAAAATATGGGCTGAATGGATCTAAATGAATCCTTTTACATGACGGATGTTTAAGTTAAATACACAGTCGAGATGTTTCACTTTGGCTCAGCATTGCAAGATAACCTTGATCAGTTTCACAGGATCAGAAACGATGAATTGAGACTGAGCCTAAGATGATCTAAGATTCCAGGATTTTATCTAAATTAATTCTAAGATTTTAAAGCTGGTTCTGAGTCTGGGTCCGTAAGAGGTACATTTGCACGAGTACCGCTGAGTGCTGAGGGATGGCCTTTGGGAGGTGCACATCGGCATTCGAGAGTCTGGGGATGTGCCGACATCGTTTGATGATGGCATGATCCAGGTGGGGCATGGTGGGGCTGCAGCCAATGCATTTCAGCCAAGCAACTCCAAAGTGCTTCAGATATCTTCAGATGGCTTCTTTATGTTCTTGTGAATGGCAGATTTTTTTGGGTATCATGCTTTCTATTGCCATGTTGAAGTCTTATTCCATGCCATTGTGCCGTTGCGATCGCGTCAGGGTATTTCAGTACAATATCAGCAACAATAATATCAGTACATATCATACAATTATAGTATGAGGAGCTGCAACATGCTTTCATATGAGTGACAGCTACGGCTTGAAGTATATGATTCATATTCTGCTTCTATTCATATGTACATATTCATTACTCTTCAGATCCCGTCAGCCATATGCCATGCCTTGTTGGGCAGTTCCTTTTGCTGTTTTTGCTGGCGACTTGCAATTTCAACATTCCGGGCTGAATGCATTGCCAATCTGTCCACAGTTGTGCCAGAATATGTGGTCCGTTCCCCTTGAATCAGCTTCATGAGCCCGGTTTGACAGAAGAAACCTTTCCATGTATCTAGCACATAAAACCAAAGCCCCACTATGAATGACTGCATACCACAGATAATGAATTCCCAATGAATCGTGAAAGCTTAAAATTTCTTGATGTTTCCACTGACAATATTAAGGTATCAGCCCTCCAGGTCCCTTTTCCGATGGAGTCACACAGTGGTGGCTGGCTGCGTGTCTCAGAATTCGAGCTGTGACTTGGTCAGAAGTGAGAGTGTGGCGTTTTTTCGAGCAGGAAACTTGTGCTGTCACAATAGCATGATAATCATTCATAATCATGATAGTGCCTTCCTCAAATCGGACGGATAGCCAATATATAGTCGTAAGATGTCGTAAGTAGCTCTTGAATGCTCTTGATGTCGATGGTTATTTTGATTTGCGTAGATGCACCTTGGAACTCAACTAGGCAGCGACTAGGAGAAGGTTTGGATACGATACTGTCATGTGTTTTCTCTTCTCTTTTGTTTCTAGGATACATTGTGCATTGTGCAGGTTAATCTAAATAGAAATGTTGTGAAATGTTTTTTACATATTATTATCACATTATTAGTATTATATTATATTATATGATATTATATTATATGATATTATTTTATATTATATGATATTATAATATATTATATGATATTATATTATATTATATGATATTATATTATATTATATGATATTATATTATATTTTATATATTATATTATATTACATGCATTATTATTTTATCATTATTATAGTATGTTATATTATATTTTATTTTATTATTAGTATTATATTACATTACATACATCATATTATATTATGTTATATTATATTATATTATATTATGTTATATTTTATTTTATTCTATTATGTTTTATTAATATATAAATTGTAAATTATTCCGTTGTAGATACATAACATGAATTTCCCTGCGCTGCAGTCTCAGTGGTGCATTGCCGTTTGGATTGGTGTGCCAAGATTATTTGGACTGCATTCATTCGGTACCTGCAACAGCAAAATGAAAAACAGGCGCCAAATCCCATTCATTCCTCTTTGTCACTGTCGATGTCCGAGACTCTGGCTTCGGCGAAGCGTTCGCCTGCCAAGCTGGGGTCGGATTCTTCTACACCTCGATGGGTGGCCCAGCTGCAAACCTACATAACGAGCAGTGAGTCTTCAAGTTATGTTATATAAAAGTGAAAGAGCGCCAACTTGTGTCGCTGCACATTCTTGACGAGCCACTTCTAACTTGCGCTGGGATTTGATTGGTACATTGATGCACATTTTCTGCGCTGTTGCTTTCCGATTGTCAAGTCTAACGAAATTCATATAAACAGTTTGAGGAGACTGAGGGCACTAACACACTTCCAGCACACTACCAACACAGGGGCAACCTCGATCAACCTCATACATTCCGTAAAAACGTGTTGCAACCAGTAACCAGCTCATTCACTGTCATTTTTATCACAGTCTTTGTATTTTTTTTGAATGATGCTGATGTATACTGACCTCTTGTGCAATCAAAAGAAGATCCCGCGGATGCACTATGAGGTGTGACTGGGAATGCACCGTTTTCTTGAACCTCAATTGCATTGTTTGGTGTCAATTAATACGTTGTACAGTTTCTTGATGTGACATCCACAGTCAGTCAGTGATCTTGTCGGAGAAGAGTTTCTACATGTTTCCACATGTTCTGACTTCTGACTTCTGACTGACTCTTTTTTCCAGGCCTACGGATTTCTGCTGGCAGGTCCTAGAATCAAGTTGTATTCAACTGCTGTATGCTGCCCATGCACTTCGCAAATGTCGATTCGCTTCCTTTTCTTTGGATTTGTAGGGTCTTGTACTGCATTTGCACTAGGGAGAAGTATAGTGCTGCTGTCGCCGTATGCATTAAAACATGGCGAGGGATGACCAGAATACACCATGGCACTGTGCATCAAAGTCACAAACATACAAGTGAGGAATGGCAAGTCCTTGGGGCCTCCCCATCGCGGTGCTTACGACCCTTTTAGCTTTGAGCTACCGCAGGATGGTACGGAGGCAATGCTTTGCACATCTTGGCATGTCAGGGCTTTAAGCAACTCAACAAACCCGAGAAGATACGTTGTTGGCATTACCTGTGAATTTTTCCGGATAATAATGGATATACTGCCCGGAACGGCACTGATCTTTGGCAGGTGGAGATAGTCATCCGTGTCTGGGACCCTACCGATAGTGGCTGCGAAGCTTGGTTTCTCACGATCAGTTATAAAATCAATTGATGAATATCCATGTCGTGGCTGCGACTTTTGAAGTTTACATGAAGGTAGTAGGGTAATAGCATGCAGCATTCAAGCAGCTTTAGCTAACCGCAAGTTTCATACGGTCATACTTTGGGTACCAGTCCATGTCTTATGCCAGATGTGCATAGATGTGCTAAGAAACTCCGAGGAGTACAAAGTGGACGAGCAGCCTCGCTGCAATCGCTGCTGCCAAAGCGGATGGCAGCCCCGGGGAAAGCAATCCTTGCAACCTGGTTTCATAATGTATTCTGCCGCTACAGGCAGGGATTGGTGGTGTGGCCAGGGTGGAACCGCGCGTGATTAATATCTTCCAGTCTTTTTAGACCGGACTTGATTCCGTGCCTTTTTTGGACTGAACTTCTTTGTTTGAAAGGACCAACTGAATGAACATCTCAGGGAGATGAGATCTTGGTTTGGAACAAAACGACTCTCCGAGAATCCAAGCCAGATCAACACTCTTTCGAAGAGCATACTAAAAGTTACCATATACATCCATATTCGCATCATTTTACTTCAAAGGTAGAACCTTTTGGTGTGGCTAACTTGAAGGAAGTGCAAATTGCAGGTCAGGTTCCATATCTGAGAAATCTCGCGTGGCGGGATTGCAGTGGATGAGGGAGCTCCACAGTGTTAATCTACGCCATCCTCTCGGGCGTCCTAAAACTCAATTCCATTTTGCAAAGCACTCTAGGTATTGCTTTGGAGATCTTTGGAGAATTTAAGTTTGTATCTTCATGGCATTGATTTTTCAACCAAGTGTACGAAGTGCCTCTCTGCGAATTCGGAGCCCTGCGCTGCTTGTGCTAATTACTCGTGAGGCCCGTGGCAGAGTGTTTGGCTGGAGGCGCCAAATGGGATCAAGAGAAGTGAATGGTGCTCACTGTTGGTTTGGCAAGTAATTAAGGGGTACAGGTAGCGTAAGAAAACCACCATGGGCCCAGGGCTCGGATGTCTTTTCTCTTTTGAGATGCAGTTGGACACGTGATCATGCATCACATATATTGATGTAGCGATTCCTATTATAAATTATTTTTTATCTAACTCTTTGTTTAGTGCAAGGGCCTTTATATAAGTTTGATATATTCATTTCAGGTCACATGAGGACTTTCTTTCAAGAGCCTTTTGCTTTCACAATGCAATTCAATGCTGTAGTCTAGTTCATGGTCGAAGACGACGACAAAGATAACGTGACAACGACCACAACAACAACCGCAACTGCATTTACATCAATATCTTTTTGCATTTGTGGTATGTGCACTGCACCCCAGGGGTCCTGTGCAAGGTTTGCGGTACCCCTTTCAGCGCCTGCAAAACGTCTCGAACGTCCAATGACCTCAACCACATTCACAGGAAGTGCCTTCTGGATGTTTGATCCAATCGGCCGAAGCAAAGCTGCTGGAATTGCCTGCCCGAAATCTGGAAATAGGTAATGTTCACTTCCAGGTGCGCTCGACCTCTGGGGGATGCGTCAGATCTTGTGCTGGTTCTTTTTCTAGCAGGGTTGATGATGCAAGATTCTTCATATGAAAAAGGCAATGTGACCACCGAAAAATTGAGGAAATAGAGCTTAAATGCTGACCATATTTCCATCTACATAGCTTACATGCAGAGGATTCTATCATATCTATCGTGCATGATGTGACTATACATATGAGGTCGCACCCTCATGCGCTCCTTAAGACAGTGACTCCAAGCCCTAGTCCTGATTGTTCTAGGTGCAGCTTGCACTGCATAAAGCTTGTGAGTTCCAAACCAAGCTCAGTGTGGACGCAGTGTCTTTACGAGGTGTCAAGTGGACTGCACGGGATGCTTCACGGGACGATTCAGCATGTCACATAGATCGTAGAAAAGCATAGCCTGACCGCCTTTAGATCCTTCAGTCCTGGGTAGATAAAATTTTGCGATGGCGACAGCGGCCCACAATGCGCCCAGAAAGCGGCATTCAGATAGAAGAAAAGATAAAAACTAGATCGTCGCATGTCATGTGAGACTGCAGAACTTTGTAAAAATGCTGTTGCCACTTGCAGGGCAATCTCTTACCACATCCCGTTCGGCATCGGTTGATGGACCTGCGGTCCAGATGGAAGTGACGCCTTTGGAACTTTGGAGCCCTGAAAAACCAACGTAGCTTGGCAGGTGGGAAGGGGAAGATCGTAACTCAGAGTACAGTTTTGCACTTTCCCGTGACCGTAATTTGAAGATGTTTGAGATGGATGCTGCTTTGTTTGCCACTGTGGGTCTTAGGATGTATGCCGCAGAGCTGTCGCTGTGTGCACCAGATGCGGCCACCTGTGACTATGTGACCTATCACTTTGCCTTGCGCTGGCTGTCCAAGTCACAGAGTACGGGGCCAAAGGCAGGACTGAACCTTATATTTTATATACTGTATTATGGGTTCATTTTTTGTACTTTATTGATCTTTATTGTGTTTAGACTGTTGGATTGATTATTTATTTTATTATAATGGGACCAGGAAGAAATGGAAAGAAATAGCATGAAATAGGGTCTTGCTTTCTTTCGTGTGTGATACGATGCCAGTGGACTGATTCGAGTATTGGAATGACATGAGCAAACGGATGGAAAATTTAACACCGGTGAATCGGACAGAGAAAGAGGGATGACTGCAAATTGCAAAGAATGCAGAGATGCCGAGAGTGACAGACTGACACTGGCAATGAGACAGCATGGAGGAGTAGAGGTGTACATAGATTTTCCTTTCGTACTTTTTGTGTATATCTGATAAGGGTTCCAACACAGATAGGACCAGATCAGCGGATCTATTAAAGGTGATTGGGATAGATTGTATATGTTGAGAAGATACGTCAATGGTAAGCATTTGCAAGCACATAATTGACCATAATGTGTTTATGTTTGATTGCCTGAGATTTTTGCCCATGGCTACTCTACTGACTCTACTGGGGCTAACGGGCTAACGGTAGCTCAATACCTGCATTGTCCTTGACGTAACTTTGCAGCAACGTCAGGAGGAGGTGGCTTTGCTGCTCAATGGGCAGCCGCTTCTGCAAACCGGAGTGCCGTTCCCTGGGGGACCTGGGGTTCGGAGATACCTGCATATTAACAATGACATTACAGATTCAGATTCATACAAATGCCACATACCTGGAATATATATATTTTCATTTTCATGCCATTGCAACATGAATGTTCAGAAGTAATTAGTTAAGGCAGGGTAGTTGATAAAGCGAGCTCCCTGCCCAACGTGATTAAGAAAGAGGGTCACTTTTTGCTATTAGTTTTCTTTATTATTTAATTCCTTTCCTTTTATTTCTTTTAAGTTCCTTTCAAT
>DF239595.1:108684-146184 GCA_000507305.1 Breviolum minutum Mf 1.05b.01 | reverse complement strand
CAAATGATGTCCCTGTAGTTGGGTGTATTGCCTTTGCTTGATAGGAACTTTGATGGCTTTCCTCAAGGACAACTACATGTTGAGTGGCAATGTTGACATGTGGGCTGTGGCTCCTTCACACTACTTTTCCAAAAAGCAGACGAAACTCGCGACTGCTTTGGCCAATTTTTGCTCCAGTTTGTTTTGTTTGCCAACCTTTTTTTTCAAGACATTTTTCTAGATTTGATAGATATATAATATGTCAATGTATATATATTTATTTTTTTTGGGGATATTTTTTGGATTACAGTAATTGTGTTGGTGTGCATTATTTAGCGGCGGTTGTGGGGTATTTGCCCACCCGTGATATCCTGTCATAAACTGATCGGATTCGTGGAGGATGGTGCGTGATCTCAATGAATTTGGCATAGTGGTGGTGAACTGCAGTGACAAAGCAGAAAGCGCTGATCACTTGACTCTTGGCATTTGCTTGGATCTACGGGGTGCTCCTGCAGATGGAAACTGCTATATATATATATGTACCGTAGGCATCATAGGCTATACCTGCTTTGTGGGGTTCAGCACTGTTAAAAACACCTAGTAGGGCGGGAACTTTCCATTCATAGTTTGCTCATGAATTTGCTATGCTTGAAGACGATTCAGGTTGTGACAAGCACACTAGGACCTGAATACAAGAAACGATGAGACTTAGTGTTTTCGTGTTGTGTTTAACGTTTCGACCGTTCTTAGCACGTTGTCGTCTAATCGAATTTCAACATGAAAAGTGGCAATTCCAGCAAGCTTTCTGAAATATGTTCATGTCACTTCTCAGATGGTGGCCCTTATGACCGGCGTGTCATTGCAGTAAAAGCAATCTTCACAGTGAAATGGGGGAGCACAAGCTTTACGAGAACGAGCTTTGTTCCCTGTTCTATTTCGTTTAAAAAAATGGTAGGCTTAGTCTCTCCTGAATTTCCTCCATGCCGTCACATCAGTCTCTTATGCAGTTGCTAATCTGGCCTCGAATGAGGATCAAACGACGTGTGGAGCGGGACTTGGCCGTGATGCGAAAGTTGGAGGTCCCCCCACAAGAAACCGCCTTCATTCTCATCACGTCTGACAAGGACTCATTGACGGCAAATAGAGAATGGAAGGAAATAGATGCTCTGAAATAGGGTGGATGTTACTCGAGATTTCTCGAGATGAACATGTCCAAGCGTGGAATGGAAGCAAAGTGTTTCACGGTGTTTCCATGATCTTCTGCTATAATATATTTTGTATATATATATATACACATAATTCCAAGGTTTTCCATTGCTTTTCTATCATGCAGATGCAGTTCACTTTCTTGAAAGACCTGCCTCTCAAAGCCTTTGACATTTGAATGTCACTGCTCCGGTGAGGACTTCATGGACATCTTGCGAGATCTGTTTCTTGGACTTGGCCAGGTTTTTGGTGTTTTTTGCATGAAGGTAGCTTACTCTTGGGCGAATATCCGTCCCTAAAGCCTGTAGGTCAAATTCATGTCATATTCATATTTCGTATATTTTCGGGTGTCCATGGGTTCCTGATTCCGTGGATTGCCTTTTGGTCGCTACCTGTGGTCCTGTTCTATTTATTTGTGGAACATTCACTAACCGTCAGGCAATTGTTTACTTTGTGAATAATGAATACAGTACAAGTTTAAACAATCATAAGGTGATGGTCATTGGCTTCCAGAAGGCTGCTAATGGTGCTGTTCTGTTTGCTTCGGCCAAGGCGTCCAAACCATCCTCACACTTGTCGCAGCCTTTCTTCATCTTCCTACAGTTACAAAGTTATCGTAAATGCAAATCCAAGCAAAAATCGAAAAGAAAATATTGTCTGTGGGTGTCTATGAGGTTCTGCAACGGCCACAAGACGGTGCTCATCCACAATGCAAAACAACCAGGAGGAAAGAGATCTGAACACCTAGAAAAGGTGACCTTTTTCTCCACGGAGCCTTGGTCTGGCACAACGCACTCCTACTACCGACAAGCTATTTTAGCAGCATGCCCTATGAGCTTTGCATGCTGCCACAACGAAGAATAATGTGGGGAGTGACTGATAAACCCCCGAAGCAAATTTGGTGAGTAAATGATTGTTTCTGGTTTAAACAAATGTTTTGTGCTGGGTTTAGTATTGGTGATTCGGCACTTGCTCCTGATTGCTTTTTCTGCATTTATTTAGTCACACGTTGATTTCAAACCATGTAAGGGAAATGAATTGAAGTGAAAGGAAATGGAAAGGCATGAAAGGAAAGGAATTGAAATGACACGAATGGATCCACATGGTGGGAAATTAAGTGATGAAAGAACAGGAAATGAAGTAGCAACAAACAAGAACTGACTCCAAAAAGTTGGAAAGCTTTGTTTTACTACCCCTTTATCAATTTGGGCTCCTGTGGGGTACCTTCTTGCATAATTGATCTGAGGGGAACCTTTCAACTTAAAGGACATGGACAGGAATCGAAAAGGCATGAATGGACATGTTGGGAAATTGATTGAAACGAAAGAAAGGAACTGAAAATGAACAAGAACCAATCCAGAAAAGGTAGGTGGAAAGCTTCACTACCCTTTATTGATCACCTGATAAGGGTCAGACCACTTTACTTACTGTACTACCTCTTTACTCATCACTTCCAAAGGATCAGACCACTTTACTTGCCACCCCTTTGTTTGTCGGTACTTCACATTATATAATTCAACTTGATGGGACCGAACCACGTTTTCCGCTCCAGTGGTTGTTGGAGCACAAACAGATGATGGAGAGTTGAATGACTTGACCATTATGATCTCCATCCCCTTGGCTTAACCTTGAATCCATGTCCATCAAACCATTTGAGGAGAACTTTGTTTTCGATGACATTGTCTGTTCAGAGCAAAAGCATGACCGGAACGCGTGGCAGACTCTGATGCATTGGGCAAATAACATGGTGCAACCTGGAGTGCGCATCAAGCACAGTAAGGAACAAACCCTGCAGGAAGGACTCTTGGAGCTAAGATAGCAGTTTTTTTGGGGGGGCGGACTCTCAACGGATTTTCAACAGGTACGGTCATTGAAGACTTACATGCCAAAGTAACTGTGAGCACTCTAGACGTTGAGCAGCGTGACGGGATCATGTCCAAGGCGTCCAAAGGCTTTCCTGCGCTCTAAGCTCAGGTGTTTCGATGTGGCGTTGCACCCTGGATGTTGAGTTTGATAAAAAGAATTGCTTCTTTCTCGCAGAAGGACCCCGGGAAGAGTGGCACAAAAACCATGGAAGGTCGGAAGCCGAAAAGCATCATTGTGACTATGGGGTCTAGACTCTACAGTCAGTACCTTTTTCTGTCGAAGATCAGGAGGAGTGGATGTAGGGAAGTATTGGAGTTGATGACATTTGGCCCTAGCATTTCCAGATTCCACAATCTGGCAGTAGCCACTCTTGCGGGTACTCCAGGAATGCATTCAGACAAACGTAAGTGTGGGGAAGAGTCTGCGAAGCGTGGCTTGATGCGTTTGCAAGAAACTTGGCGCTCTGCAAGAGTATTCTTGAGAAGGAATTGGATTCGCTCAGATTCATTCGCCAATGTTGATCGTGTGCCACGGATGGGTTGGACAGTAGCTTCACGTTGGGACCCTTTCAAATTCTTAGTTCTTTCCTAAACAACAACATGGTATCCCGCATCATCCAAAATGCAGTGTAGCTAGGTCCATCCTGCACCCCACTGTCAAATTGCGGGCATGAGATCAGGAACTTCCTGGATGTGGAGCAGAAGAACTTGTTGAACAGCACACTTTGAAGCGATTGCTGAAGCCAAGGTGATCCACTGCCCCAATCCAGAGGCGATCCATGCCTCAAAGGGCCAGGTCTTTATGTGCCAGCCAAGGAAGGGAAACTGCAAACTATATTATGTCAAAAAAACATTCCACACTCAGTCATTCAGAGCGGCCAATGCAATTGCAGACATGCCTTTGTACTGGTGGTGTTTTGTGCGTTACTAAGTATCATTAGCGTCAATAACTACCTTTTCAATGTTCAAAAATGAGAATACTCCGTTGACGCAACCAACTTCATATGACCACCCCAACTTCATATGACCCGTCGATGTGGCGATCCAAGTCCATCGCAGTCACCACAAATCAGATCGCTTTTTTGGGCACCACAACATCTTTCAGTACATCTTCACTTGGCTGGCACGACCAAGTCCCACTAGCCGGTGACTACATGTGACTGCTCATAGCTGTGAGTCACAGCAGCGGAAAGACCAATGAGGACATAAGAGATATTGATACAAGACCATCTTTGCAGGGGAGCCTGCAGCAGAGGTGCAGACTGCGAGGCCACCCTCTTTGGGTTTTATTGGCGTTTTGGTCCGAGAGTTGATGCTCAGGGGCACTCGGGGTAGGTCCAAGGCCTTACTCCGTTTGACAGACCTAGCTGCCCTCCCAAGGAGAGAATAGGCTTGGTCATGTTTTTGGATGCAGAGCAACTTGGGAAGAGACATGACGAGACTATAGTTTTTACAACTATACGGCAAGAGTACTTCATAGCATGTTGTAGCATTGCATTTGCGGAACGAAAAGTATCGAAAAGTACCATGGGTGCTGCAGCTGCTACAGCTCCAGTCCTTCCTAGTCTTGCAGCAGCAACTCTGTCCCCTTGTACAGGTGTACAGATATTGACAAACGCTGACCAATTATGATCAATTAGCATTGTTTGCGGACGCCTTGGGCGACAGCAACCAATGGTTCAAGGCCATGACACGCTCAACAAGGCAGCCCACAACCGAAGAAATTTGTGTCCCCGGCCACTTGTTGACCATCACGACGATCTTGTTGAGCTTGTTGGGCTGTGTGCTCAGAAGCTGCAAATGAAAGTAGAGGTCGAACAATGTAAACCAGCCCGAGAGAAACGCACGGTGCAGAGATCGATCCTCTTGAGAGGCCCCTTGCCACACTTAAATACTTGGGAGAAGTTCTTCGAGATCTGTGAGAGATGGGCGTATGCATGATCCCGTACAGTATGAGTGATATGAATCAGCGATCGTGCCCCCTTGAATGATAGGCCTATTTCTCTATTCCCACCATGAAGCTGCTAATTCTTGCCAAACTTAGGTGCTCTACCAAGGTTACTGGCCTGAGTCTCTGATAGCTCTGCCAGGACCGCAGGCTTGGGGCCTGTACCCAACAAGAGCAAGGAGTCATACTTATATAATCCATGCGCAATAAATGTCGGCATTGAAATTGTCAGGAAGGTGTTGTTAAAGCAAACAAGTTGGAAGATCTCGCAGGGTGCTTTACGCCTTCTTTGTATGATAGTGTACTGTGTGCGTGTGTGTGTTTGCGCGCGTACCTGTGTGCAGGTTTGGTGTGACAAATGCATAAACACAAACGTAGCATGATGGGTTCGCAAGCTCGATGTCATGAACATGAAGCAAGTCAAGTGTTGAATCATTTCATGTCTAGTTCATAATGGAAAGCGCGGGGGGGGGGGGCACAACTCCAGAAAATAGATGGACATAGATGGACCAGCCAGCCATGTTGCTACTTTGCTGCAGCACATGCATCAAACCTGCAGTAACCAAGATGTGCCAAATGTTAGTTACGCACCAGGCATTGGAGGAACTGAAGGAGATCAAAGCCATGGGATTCAACCTGGTCCGCGTTCATGCTGCTGTTCGGGGCACCTGGCGGATGGGCCACCACATCCATCAGAGGGACAGGTACAGTATGTATACAGTATATATATATATTGCCCATTCAGCGTATGGCCGCATTATTATATAATTCGTGTATA
The DNA here is from genome assembly GCA_000507305.1 of Breviolum minutum Mf 1.05b.01. NCBI lineage: Eukaryota > Dinophyceae > Suessiales > Symbiodiniaceae > Breviolum > Breviolum minutum. Next base: position 140,408 of record DF239595.1, on the reverse strand, counting down.
TAAGTCCTTTAAGTCATGACTCCCCTACGATTATTCGTGATTGCCTATCATTGTAATATGTATAGCTGAGAGTCAGATCTGCAAGGCTTCGGGATAGGCAGTAGTGAGCAGTGAAGATGGAATGACCTGTATGCTGTATGCTTTTGTTCGTCGTACTGGGGACGGGTTTCTTTTTGCAACAAGTTTTGAGAGGTCATGCCGGCAGCCTTTTACCATTTCTGTGACAAGGAGGCCAGGAAGACCTGTTGTAAGGAGGGCCTGCCATGCTCTCTAACAGCACTTGGTGGGATGATAAAAATGTCCTTTGACCCGTCCAAGCATTTGGTGAGACAGCAGCATGATCCACCGAATCCGAAAAATCAATGTGTTGTGGGAACTGCAGGGCCTGCTGGTGTGGCAAGACTTTCCAGCTGGTGATGGTCGGGCTCTGCCTTTGTGGGATGCTGCAAGGGGAGTCCTGGAGCAGCCGCATGGTGGCACGGCAGGTGATGAAGCAGAATGCAGAGTGAGCACTTTCCACAGCTTTGGTGTGAACACTGGCGCTCACCCGCCTTGGAAGAGAATAGATAAGAGATGATTAGAGGGTGTCCAAACCACTGCAGCAATCGGACATGTTCTAAGACTTTTTGGTATAGTGACGTATTATAGTGCAATATTTTGGCAAGCGATGTCGGGATTCTGCAAGGATTGTATTTGCCAACTTGGTGCCAATATGAAATACATAGGTTCATGTGCAAAGCACGTTTGCCTGAACCATGTTGGTCGCTGACTCTTCCCTAGACCGGTTGAGAAAACTCATCCATTTTGCATGACGTTTTGCGGATAGAAAACCTCCATGACCATGCAGCCAAGGAAGGGGTCAGTGAACCCTCTGGAAATGGATGAGATCCAGCGCACGGAAGAGTCGGAGGAAAATTTTTGGAAGGACCAATGCTCAGTTGCTGCAAAGCATCCCCCCTGACCATTTTCTCTACAGAATAGGCGAGCTTGAGCTCCTGTTTTAGGATGACCTAAATTGAAACCCGACCAGATTCTAAGGCCTTACAAAATGGGAATCTCAGTAAAACTTGTGAATGCCATTGACTTTTTCTCTTCAAATTCTTTGATTTCTGAGATTTCAATTTTGTAGTGGCAGGATTAGTGGGATATTTTTTTGCCTGGGTATTAATTTTGCAAAGCCATGACTGTAGTTTGATGCTTCAGGGTGAGTGTGCAGATGCCATTGAAAAGAAATTATATACTACTCTATACAAATCTTGCTGCGGGCCAGCGCACTGTCAGAGAGGAGTTATCATTCTCATTTTTCAACAACATGTCCCAGAGTGGCTCTAAGCGCTCGAAAGTGGCTTGTATTACTTGTCTCGCCTTGGGCTACCTTATTCGCAGTGGCTGTACTGCCTCACCAGTTCATGGTATCGAACGCGCCTCGGACCGGTCTGTCCCAGAGGAACTGCAAGCGGTGGTGTCCTGGCTGCGGCCCTTCGCATCCATTGTTTGCCACTTGCCCGCTCTGGCTTTCATGCTGCTTCCGAGCTGTTAGGATTTCGTAGGGATGCTGTGTAGGCGAGGCCCTTCAGTTTGTGTAGCGTTTGTGCTTGTGACCTGTTGGTCTTGGATCCAGTTGCATCGCCGTGAAAAACAAGGCTGGATTCCCTTCAACGAGGCTTGGGGGCAGTTCCAGTCGATGCAGGTGGTGCAGTGGCTACGGCAATTCGGTGGAAATCGCAGCTCAGCAGTGAAAACAGTAATTAACAGATAATGAAAGGAGGGATGACAAATAAGGTTGTGGCTAGGAGGTGAAGAAGAAAGATAGCAAGCCTGTAAGTCAGGTAGGTGACCTTCCCTTGTGGTCTGGATCATATCTTCCAGCATGTCAGACATCTTGGTTGATGATACTAAAATACCCACCCACTGGACTGAGATCATGATCATGAGAGATCCAATATTGATCATCATTGATCAAGATTGTACATCCGCTGTACATCAGCGCTGAGAATTGCAAGCTGCCTTGAAACTGAAGCCCCAGCCCTTGGCTCAATCCTGGCGCGGACCGTGAGGTTGGATCAATATGGCCAGCGGCTGGAATGATGTGGCGGACCTTTTCCCTGGGTTAGATGCTGGAGATTTGGTAGATGCTCACAACTACGAAAGTCAGCCGCAACTGGATCACTCATGGGAAGGGGTCAGCAGGGCTGGGATTTGACAAGATTCTGATGTTGCTTCGGGCATCTTTGGGCTGCTTCCATAGTCCGCTTCAGGTCGTGCAAGAACAAAACTATGAAAGTTAAGCAAACGACTTGAAACATGTTGAAACAAAAAATTGTGTTCTAGAGGTATGATTCCAATATCTAAGTTTTCTTAAGATGCCCTAGCCAGCTTTTTTGAGTCTAAGACGTACCCTTACTACTGCATGTCGTACTACATTATTCAATGTTGGATAGTGTTTGTATTTGTAATGGTGCATTGACCGCATTTTGGCACTATTCATTTCCCACTTTTTCCTGGAATGCTGTGAGCTACTTGAACCTTGCGTTACTGTAATTTGAAGAAGAGCCAAAAATAATCATATTATGAAGGAGGTATTTACTTGCCTAGCGCTGCTTCACATCATCAGGGTGTCAATCTGCCGGTTATCTTCCGGTTTCGTCTGAAATTAATGGTCTTCAGAGATAGGACCATCGGATCTCACTAAGGTACGAGGGACTGACACTTGGCAGTATCATGCCCGTTTGTGGGTCGAGGAATCTATGATCGTGAATGTTTCGTTATGTTTTGTTTATAGGGATTGCAAAACATTTGCTATTTGCATCTACCTGACCCTCCTGCTTGTGCTGCTGCTGGTAATGCTAAAGATTTTGCCACAACTACAGCAACCCCTTCAGCTACAAGTAGTGTTGCTGCACTATTGCGAGTGCCATGAATTGTCTTTGGGCAAAGTCCGGAAAGGCTGACCAGTAGACCAAAAATACTAGATCTAGAATCTAGATGGTATATATAATAATAGCTAAGATATGTTCCAGATCAAAAAGAGATTCAGAGACTGAGTGAAAGAGTACAATAGAATGTCTAGGGATGTTTAGGGGCATAGTTGGCTTCTGCGTGTTTTATTTTCTGTAGCCAGTGCTGTGACATTAGAATCACACACATGGATGATAGATGGATCATTGTTCATCAACATTTTCTCTTTGTATGTTTTTCTGGGGAGTGATGCATGGCTATAGCGCAGTTCATCAATCGCTTGTGTTATTTGACGATTCCAAATCCCAGGCGAAGCACTTTCCAATTGTGGCCCTTGCCGCTTTCCGGCCGTGCCCTTGCACTGGGAGAATACGGTGGCCTTGGTTTCCCTGTAGAGGCCCGGGGGCGTGATTCATTTCTTTCTAATGGCATAAACCTTGGTCACTTTGATGTGAATAAGTTGATGATCATTGGTCATTGTATGTCACTTTCGTTTCTCAAATTTCTTGCAATCAAAACGTGCGGAAATTTGTGATTTAGACTTCAATGAACCGTGTGGAATTTTGAAAAGCCACCTTTAGAAAAGCCTTGTAGATTGCCCAGCCCAGGGCCACGAGTGGTCGCCAGAGACTTCTTGGGCTTATGGGATACTTGGGTCATATGGTGGTCAATGCAACAAAAAGAGGTTTGGTACAAGTTTGATGCATTGGATTGTATTGTTCTGGTATTGCATTGTATATACCAGCTCCCGCACCATGTGGTGACACACTGCCGGGGCGTGCTGGTTTGCACCAGAACCCAGGAATGTCAGCTTGAGTGCAGAGGTGTGCGCTTCAGAAAGTTTGCGGTATGGGTCAGTCCGATGATGTGTTTGTGGGTGTGACAAATAATGATATTATAGATAGTTTTCAGCGTGGCGGCATGACACAGACATGGGGTGACATGATGACCCGCTTTCCACTTCTCAGTACTTGTGAGTAGTTTGAGACTTTGAAAGCGGATTTCCATCACACTTCTCAGTCGATGGGGTGGTCGAGCCCAAACATAGAAGTTTGGGCTTCCCTGAAGAAGGGCATTTCTGTTTTCGACAGCTTTCCATCCATGCATTGACTCGTTATACAGAAGCATAGCTTTTTGTCAAGTAAAGACCACTCTCGCAATAATGAATAATGATGATAGCACATCACTTCTCATGAATTATTGAATAGGGTCAGCATTGAAGATCATGGAAAGTTTTTGAAACCTCGACATCTAGAGTACTATCCTCTTTTGGTGGGGTTGTTGCAAAAGAGCAAGGTGAGCATGTTAACACTTAAAATTATCCAACATCAAATTGTCACCCATGTTAGGCCTCCCCTGTGCTTCAGGATTTTGCAGAGAGATTGAAGTCTTTGGGTGCGAGGTTGCAAGAACTTCTTTGCGAAAACTGGATCTCTGCCGTGGTGCCTTGAGTTGCATTGTCTACACTTCTTGCTTGAGACCATGGATTTGACCATACCTAAAATGTATATATAGTTTTTTTATATATATATACATGTATACTTCTATTTTTTTATGGGTACAATATATATATATATATATTTTCTAATTACACATATATTTGAGACTGTTCCCGCAGTTCAGCAATCATACCTTTGGAGTAAGCAAGATTTCTGTAACATGGTCCCTACCTGAGCCAGTTGTGTCCACTCCAAAAAGCACAAGAGAAACTCAGGGATGTATATTTGCATATCCAGCATCATTTGCTATACATGCTATAGTATAATTACAGTATATATGTATTTTTTTGTATATTATATACATTCTCACTTTTTAATCAGCTCTACCAAACTCATGGACGCGGATAGTCGTCCAGGACTGGGTTAATAATAGACATTGATGAGACAAAAGCAGGGACGAGACCCGAATGGTGGTTGTTTTCAGCTGTGTTTTGTCATTCGCCTTCCAAGGTCTACACACAATGGAATGACATCGAGGAAGTTGCTTGCAAGCAGTTGTGGCAGTAACGCTTCCATAGTAGGCTACCATTCAGGGTCCAGAGCGGTGTACGCAATTAAGCGCGAAACACCCTGTCATGCTGGAAGGATGAGAGTGTTCGCAGGTACAGTGCATAGCGAACATGACTGAACATGAATGAAGCATTAAACTAGCCTTTCTGACGTCAATGCATTCACAATGAGTCACATATTGTTCGCCTGAGTTTTTTTTAAAAATGTTTGGCCTATTATGAACATCGAGAGAGACCCAGAGGTACCAACACTGCGCATACACTGTATATACATGTCGCAGCTATGCTGAAAGTTTAAACTTAGACAATTCTACACGCAACATGTACAATTCATGGCTTCAGCACTTACTCAGTTTTCCTGGGCTCATCACCAGGGCTTTGATTCCCCAGACCAGCCAAGGAGGTAAACGGCTTGGTTACATATGATCGCGTTGCCAAGCTCTCGAGGACTGGGTGGTCAGGGTCATAGTGTTTGGTGGTCTCAGCACTGAGCTGCCATGTTTGTTCAAGGTTCGGATGATTGAGGGAATGTGATGCCGCGATGCCCTTTCTGATTTGTGAGATTGGGAGAACATTGGGCAGCATACAAGCTATGGGACAGTGCATTAAGCAATGCAATGTCATGCAAGTCATGCTAAGTCTGCTAAGTCTGCCAAGCTGATCCTTTTTATTTATTTCTGTGATGAGTCCCTTGAAACATCTCTTGCAAATAAGCTTTGATGAACCAGGAGCATCGTTGAAGACTTTAACTGGCAGCTGAAAGAAGTTCCCTGGCAGATTTCCTGTCAGCTTCAATTCAAGTTCATGGTGAGTGCAAGATGGTGCAAGTAACCAGCAAAGAAAAAAGGTCTTATAACATAGTTTGTTTAGTTGATCCTATGCCTGCACCGCAAAATTTGGTCACGTAATCGCCATGATTTGTGCTGCAGAATGCGATGCATGGTCGCCAACATGCCCATCGTGCCAGGCACATAGACGTTGCGTCAGCCAGTGGCAGAAAAGATGAGCTGGCTGCCTCCCCCTGAATTTTATGAAATTCCCGGTCACGAGTTTGAGAGTAGGGGGGATGGGCTTCAGCTTCGCTGCAAGCCTGAGTGATGGTGTTTGGATGTGTGAACGGATTACGTCTTCCAGTGACATGTCCTCCCTTGTGTGGTTGTTTCCAACGGCTCACAGTCATACTTGCACCTATGACCTGTTGTTCCGAAAATTCCTGGGACTTGTCTGCCTCAACACACTCTCCAACACTGCAAGCAGCATTAAGCAGCTTGGTTTGACAATCCCAACCCGACAACCTGACATGTGGTGTTTCATTCGTGTCCTGCGCCATGGTATCACGGTATGGGTTGCAGCGGCGCATAGCGATGCATAGCACAAGCAAGTGCGGAATCCCATGAGTAGCTTCGCATGTTGAACGCTGTGATATTTGGAGGTTGCAATTGTCCAGCTGATATCCCATAGCCCCAACTGAAGAACTATGAGTAACGAGCGAAGTCGTGGCCCCCATGAATACGTATATCGTAGCTATATGTAATTCTTACCTTGTTTTATCGTTCCATTCTGCATACATCATTTTGAGGGGTCTTCTTGGCAACTCAATCAGCCAGACAATTGATGAGCATGAAAGAAAGCATTGCATCACAGGAATTGGAAGCGCAGTATTATCGCAAGGTGGAGATGGTGGGGTCACTGCAGCCTTTAGCCTTCCCTCGTTTGCACGCTGCGTCCGGCGCGGTTCAGCGGTCCCCGCCGCCATGCCGGCGGCCGCAGCCACTGTCTCCCTTTTGACTTTCGATGAGAACAATCCCAAAGTGACCTGAGCGGCACATTCATGTCCATGGAAATTGGATGAAATTTGAATGGAGTTCTTGTCTCAATTAGCCAATGTTGCCCCTACTCATCATTTCCTAGAAACTGCTTTCTTTGCAGCCCTATTTCAGGCTGTGATCTCATCTCCGCGATCGCTCCAAGCATGCAAGTGGGCACCTCAGGGGATTGACCAGCAACAACGTAAATCTTAAAACAATAGAAGATGATTCATGATTCATCAAGCAAATACAAAATACAGAAACGAGTCGAAGGAGCAATCAATCTGGCCAAACTATAGCGACCTCACAGGACCTCAACGAGGCCCTCTATTTCAATCTATTCCAGGAACATCTAGGCTGCTGAAATATTATGATTTGGCCAGATCAACCTAGTATCAATGCAGGCTCGCAAAATTCCGTTAAGCAGTGTGCTGATCCGATCCAACACTGAACCTTAACATACTATGCCCGACTATGCGTTTACCATCCTTGAATAAGAGAACAAGTATGAACAAGTCCAGTCATGTCTAGTCCTATTTTTTTTCCTTGACCACATGGACCAAGGCAAGAGGGCATCCTGCCCGAGGAGCTTATCTACAAACCCGTGCCTCGTGCTAAAGCATGGGGAGTTGAGACACAGGTTGTCCCGACGAATCGCGAAGCCCAAGTGTTCCAAATTAAGCCGGTCTAGGCCTCGCATGTGGCTGCATGCTAGAAAAAAATGTCACTTACACTTACATAATAAGATATTTTGTCCTAATGATTTTATCCATATGGTTCATTTACAGTACATAATTTGATGTAATTTGTTTACTTGTATTTATTCATTGAATCTATTGATGTTTATTCAATTATTCATAATTATTCAGCTTTTTATTGAATGATTCATTTTCATTTATTTGATATTTCTTATTGACTCTTTAACTGTTCATTTATTGATTTATGTAATTAACTATATGTACCTATTGAACGGCTACGGCTCAAGGACTTACGTGATCCCGACTTCAAACCGGAGAACAAATTAGTACCATGGTGATGGAGAGGAATGTTCCCAATCTCATTTAGAATATACAATTTTGGAGGTGCGTGGAAGAAGTCATCATTGTAGTTTTGCAATTTTACAATATTGATTTGTTTTTGGTTCATGATACCTACATGTACTGTTTTTAGCCAAAACCTGTGTTTTCAAAAACTCAGGGTTTTGCATTTTTGCATAATAAATTGTTAACTACCGCTTTCATTCCCCTTTAAGGGAGTGGTATTATTTATAGTAATACAGGCATATGTAACATCATGAAAATATACCATGAGCAGAGGGCTTTAATATGAGATTACTGATCTTTCGTCTATATGTGCGGCACTGACAGGAAGCTGCAGGGAATACCCGACACTTTCATTTGTTTGGTAGTGGGTGCAGTGACTGTAACCAGCCCGCGCTCGAGGGTTGCCTTCTAATACAACTTGCTAAGACCAGGTTTCGTTTGCTGTCGCACTTGAGGTGGAGGCCTTCCATGACAAGAACCTTTCGCCACGATTGGTAAAACTCAGGTGCTCTATGATGTGTTGGTGGCATATTTGGCACATGTGATGGGTTGGTGGTGGGAAAGATGTCACCATCAATCTTGGCATTCATACTGTCACAGCATGTCACAGCCATTGCCATGATTGTGTTGCATGTGGTTGTAGATGCTGGGCGGCACCTCTTCCTGCGCATCCCAAGCACATCGTTGTATCACTTTGGCGCAGGTTCGACTTCTTTGAGGCCAAGAGGAGAGATCTCTTAGCTGCGGCCCGACGGGCACGTGAACATTTGTTGGCTGAGACGAAAGAGAACCAAAATCAGCAGCTTGCTATGGCAACTTGGCTTGGTGTGGGGACGTGTGGTATCTTGATGTTCTTGTTCTCATTTGATTTCAGCATTGCAGGACTAGCCAAGAGTCGCTAGAGTGCAGCATTTTGCCTCATTTCAATTAATTTCAGTCATTTTTGACGGGCCAAAACTTTGGTGATTTTGCTTTACCTTGCCGCCAAGGTTGCACAAGAGAGTGGCCTAAGCAAAGGTGCCCGCATGCATTCATCCACGGAAAATTTCTTTTATGTCTTGCTCGAAGAGGGATGAAAACTCATTACTCTCCCTAAAACAGCGTAGCCCCCGAAAATCGTTGGAAGATGATTCGGAAGATGAATTTCCTCTTGGGAAGGCCTACTTTCGGGGCTACGTCAGCTTTATGGAGTGTACATGATTCATCGTGTGTCCCTCCGCCTCACCGTCATCTTCATGATCATTATCAGCATCATCAGCATCACGGTCCACACGATTGGCATGGTATCATGAAACGATGCCTCAGGATGCCTCCCAAGCATCATTGCCAGGTGCTGTCCTGGCGCTGAATAGCGACACTTTGAAGCTGGAGCGGCAGAAGTTGCTCCGTGCGCAAGAGACAGAACGATGCTTGGTGCAGTACTGGGCCTGGTCGAGGAAAGGAATGGACAAGTCGTTGTGGCTAATTGGTGTTCAAACATGGGGTTGGTGGTTGTTTGATGTTGTTGCACTGTTTGTTTGCACAAAGGTTCATATAGATTCACTATGATTGACTGCAGTGCTCGCAGTATCGGTAGCCATGGCAACGATTTCATGCCATTTCTTCCTGAATTGGTTTGAGAGCTTTTGAGAGGTTTGATTCTGCTCAGACATTTGCTTGGACCGAGATCATTTCAAACCCACGGTGCACCAATTCATCAGGAAAATGGTTGAACCAAGCGTTGGAGATCGAATTGAAGAACTTGAAAGATCTCGAGTCGGCCAACGAATTCCTCGACAGCGCCGCCAAAGACACGCAGGTTCATTGCATTTCATTGCATGGACGTCATCCGTCATAGTATCCAAGCTTTGGTGCGAGGTAGTGTAGTAAATACTATTAGATACTGTTTGGATCTGTAGAATTCGTTTGCTGAAGAAACGAGATGATATTCAGATAGTTTTGATGAGATTTGATGAGTAGAAAGTCAGAGTCAGCTTTCTCATGCTTCTCGAAGCTGGGAAGCTTCCATGCCAACGTGCCCCCAGAAACTGAAAGATAACAAGCAATGAAAACGAGTAGTCACCTCCAGAGACCACAGCAGGGATTTCAAACGAGTGGCCACTAAGCAGTTCTCTTTTGATCAGCGAGGCGTACTTTCGCGAGCAGTCTCGGAAGATGTTGCTCGGCATTTTCTCTCAGGTTTGGAGTGGAAATCAGGCAAACCTGATTGTTTGCAAAGTTAATATATGCCTGGCAGCGTCTACTGTATCAATCTATTACTTGTATTATGTTCCAATTCTCAGTCTCTTACCAAAGCCAGATCACCCGCCGGCTGAAGGAAGGAGATGAACGATCGACGAGCTGCAGAAGAGGAGCGGAAGCAATTGGAGACTTGGAACATCTTGGAGCTTTTGCCTTTGGGATAGTCGGACTGATGAAGTTGCGTGCATTTCTGATATTTCTGTACATCATCATTTACCATACGCTACTCAAGACTCGAGTCAAGTTTTTTCATTCTTTCGTATCTTTGCATGCCAGCCTCAATTAACACTAATTATAATTATATAATCCATTATAATCCCATAGTTTTTTCCACTAAATGTAATTCAATCTGATGGGCCTGAGGCTGGACATGAAATGATCATAAGGGACCAAGGAACCATCAAACTTGCAGACTTGGGGGTTGGATCCTTGCCCATCCTGAGCCATCGACATGGAGATCAGTTGCCGGATTATACCGAAGGGAATGATAGGAAAGCCAACGTAGAAACACTATGTTTGTCATTTAGGGTATTTAAGATGTAGTATGTATTAGATGATAAATATCAAAGTTTTGTGTGTAATGTCACTGGACCAAACAAAATTTAGTAGAATGAAATAAACACATTAACACCAGGGCGGACTCAACCAGCTCGCAGATCTCCTCGGCAGAGCCCAGGAATTGGAGGCCAGACAGAAGTTGGAGAAGCAACTGGCAAAGGCAGGTGTGGGGGACTGGATGAACTGGATCAGGAGAAACTACAGCAAAATGGCACAATGTACAAATGCACAGGGAAAGCCCGAGATCAGACGCAATGGTTCGAAAGGAAATGTTTGATCCCCTCAGCTCGGGCCTGACCAGATATGAGAGAGGTTGTCAGACTGAGTTGTCAGATTTCATTTGGAGCAGTGAGTTTTTACTGCGCCTCCCAGACGGTGCTTTGCGCTTCGTGTTGATTCATGATTCATGAAACATTATTGACATGTGGCACATTGTGGCACAGTACCGGGGATCCTCAACTCGCCCTTGGTCCTTGGTGGGGTTGGTTCCGATCATCGTGCAGGAAGAGTTTCACAGACAACAGCTGGAGATGCAACAAAAGAGGAGACTGGGGCCACGTGGCGGTAGGATGATATGTCATGTTCTAGTCGGATCCTCGCATGGACCTGAATTATGGATGCTGATCAATCACACATTTGATGCGTCTCCGTGGAAAGCAGCCACCATGCGCAATGTTAATTGGAAGAGCACCGACACCAGTGGCCATTAGAAGATTTAAGTATATTTAAGTGAGAAGGGGGCCCCAGAACGTTGAACAGAAATGAACAGAACGCGTGGCCATGGTTCCTTGCATACATTTTACAGATGCTATAATGCATAATCATTCCAAAAGATCCTTTTGTGTGCATATGTCCTACAGTACACGTCCGAGTATGGTTTTGCGGTTGTGTGTGTGGTTGTGTGGATCAGCCTCCCCATGTATCTAAACAGTGGCACAGGAAGCAAGAGGCCAAGAGGTTGAAAGAAGCGCATGAAAGACGCTCGGTTCGTTGACTGGGCTATGGAAAGGTGGCAGTTGTGATTGTGATAGTGTCGTTTGATACTTGTGAGGCTATGGATTGAAAGGGCTCTGACGCTGAGAGATGTGGCAGTTCTATGATTTTCTATGCAGTTCTAGCTTGTCTATGTTATATACCACGTAAGAAAAATTAAGACTATAGATAGCGGCGATTGAATTGCAATTGGAGTGCAGGGGCGATTTTGCAAAAATGGTGCCAAATGCCCAGCTTGTTACTTGCACTGGTATGAACCACAGTGGTTGTTTGAGACGTGGGATATCAAAAAAAACAACCAATGTATCACGAACAAAACGATAATACACTCACCAAAAACGATAACGGTCCTTTTGCAGTATTATACAAAAACTTCTAACATTGGAGGGAAGATTTTTGGGAAGGTGTCAAGGAGGGCAGCTTTTGTGAGAGTCACACCGACAACTGATCCACCGACAGTTGTGAACTAAAAAGGCTGTATCCCAGAGTTTTCCAGACCCGGCATGTATGGTCCCCAAAACTGGAAAACGGTCATACACTCACTACTCCCAACGCAGGAAGTCGCACCGATTCTTCCAAAATGACCTACTGCCTTGCAGAACTATTTTTGGGAAAGTCGCCCCGAGTAGCGTTGCCTTGGGGAAGTAGTATATACATGTAGACTTCAATGTGCAGAGCCCACATAATGAACTTTGACTGTCATATACTGACAGTGCACGTGTTTTCAGAGGAAAGCTTGCAGCCTTAACTTTCCACAAACTTTGCTCCATGCACTTCGTATCAATTCAAGGACAGCTCAAAGAAGCTGAGAAAAAGCGAGAGATCGAACGAGAGAAGGCGGCAAAGCGAGAGCAGGACTTAGTTGGTTCATTGAAGCCGTGCCAAACCTATCAGGTATGGACCTTTGCCACAGACTTATATACCGCATATGGTGAGGTGCTTGTCATTTTATCATGATACGCTATCATACTCTCATGCAATTCAATATGTGACATGCGCGTGCTTGGAATGTGGCACTGCATCAATCAGTATCCCTTCCAGACTCCCAACTCAACCTCTATTGCTATAGATGAAAGCACGTATGTTCAAACCTTGCGTGCACGAAGGAGCAGAGAGACCTTCAAGCCAGGAAGGAAGAGATGCGAGCACAGGATCAGCGGCGGATGGACATCATGGCTCAGAAGCAGGAGGCTTTCCAGGACAGGGTTGTTGGGGGTTAAGCTTGTTGCGGCAGACAGACCAACTTCTGTTTTTCGCAGGGATGCTTCCAGAGATTGCTGCAGGTCCAATTTGACGCTGAAGCCGGTAGTGTTTGGTGTGAGGATGGCGTGAGGCTTCTTCAGTGAGTAAGCTCCTCACATCAAGCTTAAATAACCTTCGGCCCTTGATTGGATACCAGGTGGCCTAACAGTCTGACAGATAACTAGTTCTTGGGTGATATTTTCAATCCATCCCCTGAGAGGCTTTTTGTGGGGTTGTAGTCAGGGGTGCCTGCTAGTAGCCATCTTGTCCTTGGCAAGTGCATCTTTAATGCCTTGGCCTCAGTCGATCTGCGTGAGGAGTTTCTTCGTGAGCGAAAGAACGCAAGAGATTCAAAGATCTACAATAGCATCCTTGCGTAGCTTGATGCATTTGAAGACCGACGTTTGGATCGTGTTTGCAGAGTGGTCGCCTCTGTATGCCAAAGATTTCATTATCTTTCAACCATCGTTCATGATTCATCATATTCATCATTCTTGAGAGAGGGAAGGATCTATCATCACACTCTTGAAGGTTCATTTTAGTTTGTTGCCCCTAGCGGGGAGCTCGTAACGGGGAAGAACCGATCCTGAGTTTTGCCAATTCAGGAATCAAGACTTCGAGCGGAAAAGGCGTGAGGACTTCGAAAAGAAGCAACAAGATGAAGCTTCTCGAGAGGAGCCATGAGAGCCTCAAAATCCCCAGAGCCAGGAATACTAAACATTCCTCAGGATGTGGACCTGAAAATGCCTTGACATGTATTGATTCAGATTGAATCCATTGCGGCTTCTTTGCTTTTGTTACCCCGCAGCTCATACTGGACCTTCATTCCTAATCTTACTTTGACCCTTGACTTGCAGATGTAATTTTTTATCATTTTTTAAATTCCCTTTTCTGACTACGACGAAGCAAGTGACAAGGCATTCAGAAACCGGTTAAAGTGAAGTTACGTGGGCCCACATGCATTCTCGGACTGTCCTTGCTGCGTTGCTAGTTGTGCTAGAACACCCTCCGCTCTGACAAATAGTGGCCATAGCGGGACAGGAGCGTTTGTTGCAAGCTATGGCTGAGAAACAAGAGGAGAATGCCAAGAAGTCCTTCCAAACTTTGAGCCTCGGCAGCACACGAATGGCCCCCCATGTGTTCTCCATGGTCTTCACTGCATTTGCGGATCCACAGTACGGACTTAGAGAAGATATGATAATGTCAACCAATGGTTCAAGAAGGGAGGTCCATATAGTGTAGGAGGAAGATGTTGAACCATGGACAGCTGGATGCTTGCAATATTTCGGTTGTTGAGCTTATGAACCTGGATATTCTGGTTCAATCGTTTTCAGTCTTTTTTGAGATCACTGCACTGAGCAGACTGAGCAAGCGAGCAAGCCTTTGCCATTGAGATAAGATTGCTGCTTTTTTATGCTTTTTTGCAGTCAACGTTTAGAAACTTATTGGTATTCTGCCGTGTGGCCACTACTCCCACAAGCTACCTTACCCTGACTCAGCTTAACGAGGATGCGACGCAAAGTCATCGCGGATGAAGCAGCCAAGAGGGCTGAAGATCGGCGCAACACGATTCTGGACCAACAGGAGGAGCGCTGCAGTTGACGAAGGTTGTGGCGGATGTTGTTTTCGCCAAATAGATGTATATATACATTTAAATATATATATATATATACACATACATTTAAATATTTATATATATAATATATACATTTAAATATTTATACATATATATAATATATACATTTAAATATTTATACATATATATAATATATACATTTAAATATATATATAGAAGGTTCTCGGATGCACATCTGAAAGGTCAACGGAAGTGTGCCATAAGATCCATAAGTGCCTAAGGCCAGCAAAGAGCAACGGGACAAGTGCTGTACACAGGCATGGTTGGCAGACGCCTGTCAGGAGACCGAATACCGCCTGATGGAACATGAAGCGAAGAAGGCATGGGGCAGCCAGATGGACCTGAAAATGCAATGAAACATTCATGCGTGTACAGATGCATGTGCAATGATCAACTCCGTCACACCACTGACAAGAATCTGAGCTTCTTCACCCAACCTGCCCTTTCCAGCCTCGCAGGAACGCTACTTGGACTTCAAGCGAGAGCTAGATGGTCTTAGAGCAAAAAATAAGGAGACATGCCAAGCTTGTTTGTGGAATATTGTGGAATAAGCCCCGGCAGATGTGGGAGCATGCCGCGAAGAACTTCCCATCAAAGAAAAGCATGGGCTCTCAGCCGACCATACATATTCTAATCAACAGACCATCAGGAATCATGAGGATTTTTGCCCATCAGCCTCAGCAAAGTGTCCAGCTCTTTTTGGTCAACAAAGCACCGATTGAACGCAGCTGCCAGGAGATCAATGTGGAACGCCAACGACGTCGTGAAGAGGCAGAGCGCGAAGCCATCGCAGATGCAGTGAAGAAGAAGGCTTCGTTGCTTTGGGGCAAAGAGAGCTCGGGCTCGTATACACTTGGCATGGCTGGATGTAAAGCTGTTGTTGGATGATGAGGGTTGAAGGCAAGTTGAAAGTGCTTATCAATAGAACTTCTATGTACTTCTATGGAATGATGAATCATGGATAGTATTTAGCAGACGTTAGCAGATCCTATATTTATTTTTTGATTTTGTATATATAGTAAATATCAAAGTCTATCCAATTGTTCAAGTTTGGAGATGTCTTTAGCCTTCCGGGATGTATCAACATTCACAGGCTGGTAGTCGGAGGGTGTTTGCTGTTGTGTGCCGATCAAAAGTGAGCAAAGTGGTAGGACGAGAAGATTGATCACCTCAACGCTGAACGGCAGCGCATGTGGGAGCTCAGAAAGGCTGCGCAAGCTGAAGCTTACAAGGCGCGGGAGTGCGTCAAGGAGGAGATCCTAAAACAACGCAACTCGACTGCAGAATGAGACAATATATGAAGACGTATATACGTTTGCTCCATGCCATCGGTGAGCCTTTCGTTCCATGGGCTTCAGGTATTGAGTCCAAATTCAACTCCAAGAAGGTGGAGGGAAAGCAGCTTGGACAAACTCTGAAGACATTCCCAAAAGGGGTGAAGGATATTCAAACGCGCGACGCATACTTGCAATCGCTGAGATGGGCACAGTGAGAAAGGGGAGAATGGGACGTCACTGTTGCAATGGTCATGCTGCCCAAGTTACACAAGCCAGCGATAGAGAAAATCATCTACATACTATCTCAACAGACTCGACAGACTGAGGTTGGGCTCCTTGATGCAGAACGACATTTTCAGCGCCAAGATACTTGAAAGCACCTCGGTGCGGTCCTTGCACTGAGTGTACCGGTAGTGGGGCGGGCCATCCACACTGCAATGCCCGCCCCTGTAGGAGATCCCCGGAACTTGCAAGGTATGTCCTTAGTTGAAGTCGTTCTACTTTTTGAATCTCTTAGGTCTTAGATGGGAATGGGGAGATTGATGGCCCTTTTAGGCCCTTTTCATGGGAAGTACATTGACATTGGATGTTAAAAGATGTGACAAGTGAAAGCTATCCCTACATGCCTGGCTCGAAAACTGATTTGATGTCATCTTCCGGGTTCAGAGGTTATAAGTTATATATTAAATTTTATTATATTCTTATGTGGCAATCTGACGCAAGTTCTGTGTGTTAGTTAGGTCATCCATCTTTCTTGAATCCTGCAGGGTTCAGGGAAGTTCTCAGTCGCGGTCGCCTAAAAAAAGAAGGTGAGGCCAAGACTTAGCTGACCAGGGCTTGGCCACCACAAACGCCGTACCCAACCACCCTTCCAACATGGAAGCTTTCCAAAGACTTGATGATTTGGAAGCCCGCGTCAGTGTGAATTCGCATGGTGCTACGCTTGCTCCTTCGTAAAACGCAAAATACGCGTCTGGTCTCATTGGGCACATCATTCCAATAAATTACTGTCGACGGTTCGTTGTTTTCACGTTTTCATGCCTAATTTGTTATCTCATCGGGATGAATTAATCGGGTATCCTGCATCCGCCTTTGAGAGTAGCTCGAAGGGTGTCAGGCTGACAGGCCATGACTGACTGTACAGAATTTGCACGGCCTGGCACAGGAGTTGACAAAATTATATAGTATGCAGTGAAATGCAGTTGATGTTTAAGAATTGAAATGTATCCTATGTATGACAGTGTGTGTGTGCGTGACGTGTGCAATGTACTATACAATATAATGCGATATAATGTATTGTTGATTGCAAACGCAGTGTATATCAATTACCGAAATTATATATTTCATATTTTACTTGAAAAGTTGAAAGTGAGAAACACATGTTTTTGATGTTTCTCGACATCGTTTGGTCAGCCAACCCTTGAACAGATGATGTACGCCCCGTGAGCTATATAATTTCATATAATTTCAGAATGTTGATGACCGGTAAAGTCCCTCCACCCGTCGCCACTAGCAGTTGTCCACTTACTTTTGGTGATGCAACCACCCGTGCTTAGGCTTGGACTCAAGATATCGCCAGATGGGATCATTCCCGCAAATACAGCCAACGATATTAGGAACGCCATGAAATGCCAATGGTTGATCGCATTCCTTGTCAAGCAGCATCAAGCAGCAACTCTTTGTGCTAAATGTGGCTCTTTGCAACGAGCTAAACGAACACAGTTCGAAACGCGCAAGTGTTCCATAGCTGGACTTAAATGTCTCACAGCTGATCCAGAAAAATCTAGCAGCTGTCCTTGCGGCATGAAACTCAAGAAGGTTTGAAAGCGGCATAAAGCGGCTGCGTGATACTGAAGGTAGCTGAGGCAAACGTACGTATGAATCGTTGTAAGTTATAAATTAGATACATGATTTTAATCAATCATTATGATTATACTTGACTTACTGTACTGATACTTTTCAACGACTTGTCATGTGTGGAATAGCAATCTGTTTTTGCCTCAAGGATCAGCTCATCATCAGTTGCCCGCTGATGGCTCTAGATGGCTCTATAGCCGTTTCACGAAGAGCTGTCGGTTCAGCTTGGCAAGGTAAATCCAAACGCCTCGGAAGATTAAAAGATCTCTGCAGCTTGTTATGGAGTGTGTGTTCAACCAATACCCACCGTCCCATGCATCTTTGGATCATCTTTGGTATGTTTGACTATCTTCCAATCAAGACTTGCAACCAAGACACGTTAAACATCCTCAAGTAGCTGGCCCCACTGCTCCAGACAACTGCAAGGCACTGGTCGCGGTTCCTGCCCAGCAACATCATGAGACTGAGCTTGCAGTGCTGTGTGGTGCAGAAAATGCACAAAAAGTGTTCTGCGGACATCTGACGAGTTCCAGTGTTACATGTGCTGAGTAGCTGAAACCGGTTCCTGGACTAAGCAGGTTTGTGCTGATTTATGTCCTTGAGCCTTGCAGACCTTTGTGTGCTGTACTATTTACCTTTTTATTTCAGGTGTTTTTCACTGGAGACCCCTTTTTTGAGATGAGAAGACATGATGGGTTGATTCAAAGATTGACATGCCATTTGAGTCGACATTTTGATTCTGAAAGTATTTGCATGTGAGAAAAGTCAAGGTAAGTAAGGACCTGGGGGGATACAGGATCATTTGCGGCACAGTTTTTTCTCTTAATTGGCAGCGTGGCTTCACCTTTGCTGATACTTTCAACACCCTGGTTCACAGGCTGGAGGCCTGTGCCATGGTGCCTATTCGTGCCCACCAAAAGCATTGGGAGTGGGAGGGTTTCTATGTCACTTTACAGTCCAGTTTGGCCTGGTGGTGATGGCAAAATGTTTCAGATGGTTTCGGATATTGTTATTTTCTTATTTTCTGGTATCTATACACAAAATTCCTTGGCCTATCATTAATGTGACATAATGTGACGTATTTCTGAGAAACACGTATCGAATTTGTATTATGAATTAATTGGTTGTTAAAGTTGTTAGATACACTTCAAGTAGAGTACTCCACAGCTCGATTGTAATCAATCAATATTCTACATATCACGGACTTTAGGTTCAGTTGAAATTGATAAATGCATTTGCGTAGAAACATGTGGAACGTTTTTTTTGTGGAATCTGACACACGGGAGATCAAATTTTCGACCAATTTTGATCAATATGTTTGCTTCCAGAAAACCCTGTTGTTGTTGGTCAGGTCGGTCATCACCCACTGGGTTCATGACGTGAAACTGTTTGTCTTGGAAATCCATAGGAAGCTGTGAGGTCAAGACGGTTTGTCTCCATTCTAATTCGAAGGGCTAAGGCAGCTTTCACTTGCTGGTTGATTTTATTCGGACACACATATCACAATCTTCTTCGCCATTTCAGGGTCTGTAGTTTTTGCACGTCTCGCTATTCCGCCGATGGGCTCAGACGTTGAAACTTATTACGGACCTTCCTTTTTTTTGGAGTGGCCAATTTTTTCAGACTCCGATCCAGCTGTGCCATGTGGGCTTCACAATCAGTTGATGCTTCACAGGCTCCGTGGAGAGTACTCCCAGATCACCACCCCCCAACCATCCCCAACATCATGCCTTTCTACGTTACGGAGGTGCGGTGGTCGGAGGAGCATTTGAGACGGCAAAATGCGTTGCTTGGGGCGACGCTGCGGTACCTCGGCACGTTGATGTTGCAGTGAGGATGTCATTAGGTTGGTCAATCTCATGCCCAGGGGGACACAGCAAGGGCAGACAGGACCACAGGCGCGGCCTTGGGCGGATGGAAATTTGCTGAAGTCATTTGAAGTAGACCTGTCACTTCGATTCGGTACGGGCCCAACGGGCTGATCATGGGCTGATCTATAAAGGATGTCACGTTATGATGGTACATATCAATACATATCATGCATGTTTCTAGACTTAGACGTTTCTATGTAATGTTTGACAGTTTTGCATGTTTGTCAGTATCAGACGCAAGTTGGTGGAATGCAGTGTGCACTCAGTTCTTGGTGATCTTGTGTATGAGCATTTGGCTGAACGCTGCCAATGAACTTCTCTTCGGATGATCCTGTGTAAGAGCAGGTCTACCATGGAAGGGTGGAGGACACGCTCTTCTTGCCAAACCACTGAGGGGAGGGTTGGAACAGACTGAAGTCTTCGGTTTCGCGGGTGTTTCATCCTTCGGGTACCATAATCCTTATCCTTAAGTGTGATCGCTTCAGACGGGTGAGGCATGTTGTCAGTGAAGGCTGCGGAAACATGTGCAAACCCTTTAAGAGCATGTAAATGCACGCAAGGCATGACAATCACAAGATCTCTTTTGATTTCTGATTCTTGGGCAGGATGTTGGCGTTCTTCAGCCCAGGGGTGAGAGGACAGAGTTCTTGTGAAAGTGAGTGCAAAGGCAATGCAGGTCACTCACAGACATGTTTCGACCAGCATTGTCACGTCCGGTCACGTCAAGACATGTCGAGCTATTTATGAGAGAGATCAACTGTGCCAGTCAAGTCACTGTTCTTCCGCAAGCCTTGACAGAAAGTTCATGCTCTCGCTGCAGGGCTGCAGGGGTGTAGTTGATGGATGTTGATAGGTCAATTGCTGCTCGTCTATTGCAAGTCTCAGACAGGGCCAATAGTGGTTCCAGGTCAAAATGGAAAAACATAAATCAACAATTGCTTCAGAGATCTTATATATTGTATTTTGATGTATTTTGTTTATAAGTTGACTCAGTAGGTTGACATCTCGATTAGGAAGCTAAGCATGTCAATACTTGAGTGGTTTTGTGGTAAATCGATATATGCTTGGATTCCCTGCTGATGATTTGAGCATGGGCCCTCCGCGACGAATACTGGCTGGATGGCCACCTTTGGTGGCCTTTCACCACGAGACTCGGCCCAAGCTTTTGTTGTGACACTATAGGAATGGAATTGCATGGAGATTGATTCTATTATTTATGATTGCTTCTATGATATACTCTTATTCATTGCTATATTGAAGCTAATAATATTTTTTGATCACACCATGGCTACATTGCTGTCACTATCAGCACACATCATCAGCACTTGATCTTGTCTGAAAGAAGCCAGGAAGTGCATGGGAAGAAAAATAATATTGTAATGGTTCAAAGATGCAACGCAGTTGGTACCAGACAGAGCTGCCAGTTGAACCAGTAACCAAGTGTTTTTGTGGATGCAATTTTCGCTGCACGATGTCTCTGGAAATCACAGTGGACCTGCAATTGGGAATGCTCAGGAGTTTGAGTGGAATGCGCGGGAGTTGGAGGTGTACCTAGATCGATGCAGGTAACCGGACCGACTCGCAGCAGAATTGTCCACACAGCTTGGTTTTGGTTACTAAAATTTGTTTTTTCGTTCTCTGTGAAGCCTGATGAAAGTAGAATTTGGAAACATGTGCAGGTGTGATGGATGATTCTGTAACAAATGTAACAGCAGGGCACCTCATGTTGAAGTTAGAGTGGTACAAAGTCACACTGCAGTGCACACAAATGTATTATTGTATTAGATGCATGGATCCAGACATTTATTTCAAGTTCGAAAACAAAATATTCATATATTGATTCGCAAGAGCGTAGATTCGATGAGTGATGATTGGCGCAGTTGCTGACAGGCAGCCTCCGCGAGAACCTTTCAACACACTCCCTTTGCACGTGGCTTGTCTCACTTCATGACAAAGCATACCAGTTCAAACTGATCTCGGCCTTCTTAACTTTGCTCTGTCATCTTTCACCTTGGAAAGGAAAACATGTTGGAGCCTGTCATTTAAGGTGTCCCGTTTGAACAACTTTGGAAGCCATGGCTGGAGCTTGCCAGGGACTCCCCGGCAAAGCCGACAAGCAGTGACCCCAAGGCAAGCGCTTGCTTGGCCATGAGTTTCACCTTGTGGCCTTGTAAGGTTGTTTCGAACTCGGCTGAGATAGCGTGTGATTCCTCCTGTCACCTCCCTGAGTGACAGTCACATCAAGAATCAGCTGTTGCAGGCAGCGGCCACCAGTGCCACCAGCAGCAGCACCACCACCACCAGTCGCGCCAGTGCCAACTGAGTTGCTGGCACTTTTGCGCCAGCGCCAGTGTCTGAGAAGTAAGAGGATTTCATTGGATTTCTGTATATAACATGTATATAAAAGATCCTACCATGATTTGACAACATTCACTGTGACTGTCAGAAAGCAATGCTTCTGAGAAAAAACTGCCATGAATGAGAGAATGTTCGCGAGCATGATCAACTTGGCAGTTTCTTTCAGCGCATGCCAGCTTGAATCCGCAAACTTAATCAACTTTGATGCACCCTACTTGTACCTGCTAAGACATCCGCAATGTATCTAATCCATGATGCAGTAAGGTCATCGGAGAGTTTTGCCAATGTCGCCTGCCGACACGTTGGGGAGCATCAGTGATGGAACAAGCACGAACAAACTGTTGGAACCGACTGGAACCTATTATACCGCAGTTGGCTGTTGACATTGCATCCGTTTCGTGGCCAACCAGGTAACCAAGGACCTAGAAATGATCGATAGGGAGCCTTTTGTGAGGTTGTGTGTGGTTTGCGTACCAGTATTGAGACCTATAGGGCTAGGACCTATGAACATGAACACATACTGATTGCGACAATGCTCAGGAGAGTACAAAACAATACAAAACAGCGAATCTGGGAGGTACTAAAGGCACAAGTTACTTTCCGTATATTATAGAGGGTGACGAAGTTGAGTCAATGAAGAAAGGAAGGCAGAATGGATGGGAGCCAGTAGATGAGCAAGCAATAGCTCAAGCAGCTGCTGGTCATGGTTCAGCATCACTGTATTCTGTATGTCATGTATCACCAGGGACCCATGAACAGCTTCTCCTTGTTCTGAAGGCTTTGGAAATGTTGAAGCATTTGCCCTCACTGAATTTTATGCGTAGGTGATGTCCGGTTGTTATTTCAGCTACATTCACTTATATATCTATATTTATAGATATATGGAGCCTTTGTTGATCTATGTCTACGTTAGTCATAAGAGGATCAAATAACGATTGAGCAAAATTGGGCAACAAGTAATTGCCATCAGCAGAAATGTTTTCGTTATTTGGCCTCGCTGGTATGTACTCCAAAAAATCTAGATAATGCCATCTGTGGCCCACATTCTCACAGAGTACCCAGACACTGTATTCTGCAGAGGGACTGTTCTACAAACCCATGCGCGCTTGTTTTTGTTTCTGAACCATGCCACCATGTCCTTTCAGTAATTGTTCTTGCAATTACCGGTACCAAAAAACTGCATGCACATGCTACTTCCTTTGTAATCTCTCTGGAAGCCAGGTCACTCCCTGCTCCGTGAGACGCTGATTTAGGATTCCTCCAAGAGGAAGCTGCATAGGCGCTTAATAGGCGCATAGGATTTACATGGTTTTGCAGCAGGGTTGGCGTGCAGCGGCCACATTGAAAACCAGAATCAAATACAGTCAGTCTGACAGTCTCATAAAGCGGTTGACGAGTATATCAATAGAATTCAATATAGATAGATATATGTAATATGTATATATTTATATCATAATTTTGTTGTTGCATATATACTACTGTATATGTTTGTTGCACCTGTACATATACATACAAACTGTAAAGATTCTTACTATTATGCTGTTGACTTTGCCGAGCGCTAAGGGGCGTTGCCCGCCCATATAGCTCTTACTATATACATCACTTGGATGCTTTTCGGCCTGACTGATGCCTCATGATGTGTGCCTAGCTATACATGAATGATGGAATCAAACCCTCTCTCTCTCGCACTGTGAAGGGTCAATATACAGAGAGGGATGTGCTGTGTTGTTATGTATAGTTTGACATGACGCAAATTTGAAAGCGGTGTTCGTCAGCCTGCGGAACTTGATCCAAGTTGAGGTTTAAAACGCTCCAACAGCCAGAGGAAGAGGGGCAGTTAGGAAGAGAAAATTGCTGAGACATCTTGAGATATTGAAGCATATTGTAGCCGCTACGGATTTGCTGCAACGTGCCATGAAATGGCACGGCGCGGTGCTCAACCGAGTAAAAGCAGCTGTTGTTTGTTGGCATGCACTTGGTGATAAAATGTGACAAGATACCAGGAACAGGTAGTA
The DNA here is from genome assembly GCA_000507305.1 of Breviolum minutum Mf 1.05b.01. Taxonomy (NCBI): domain Eukaryota; class Dinophyceae; order Suessiales; family Symbiodiniaceae; genus Breviolum; species Breviolum minutum. Next base: position 116,543 of record DF239595.1, on the reverse strand, counting down.
TGAGTCAGCAAGAGCAGTCTGAACCATGAGCCAAAGAGTTGGAAAGATTTTCCCGGGCATGGGGTGCTTCTTCCAGCCAGCACCACACGTTGAGTTTGGGAATGCCCCCTTTCACTGCATGTGTTTGATTGAGTAGGGGGCAACATGCAGGTGGCACTCGCATTGGTCCTACATACATGGCCCTACATGTTTGCTCTCAACATGCACTGCTACGTTCCATTCCCGTTCACCAGGATCTATGCAGTGAGATTTAACGGACATGAACTACGTTTGTTGACAGACTCTTGGCTACTGGGAGGGTGGCTTCTGAAAATGGGGAAAAACCAATTGGCACTGACAAATCAGGATGGTGTTTGTGCGCGCTCGTGTGCATGCTTAAAGTGTGGATATAGTGTGGATATGAGATAATATTAGTGGTTATGATCTATACTTGTGATTATGTCAACCTTTAAAATGCGTGGTCATGCCAACCCTGTCACATCCCCATCAAAGCGGGTGATTTGGGATTGCGCGCTTGTGCGAATGTGGTCTACAATCACTTGTTCCAGCTACATCGCTTTGTTCCAGCTAGGTCAGCTAGGTCTGCACTATCGTCATTGTCTCTAAGTGGGCACACCTCACGCAGCATCATCTAGCATTGAATAGCTTTGACCCTCCAAAGGCACGGCGAACTGTCAGGACGTATTGGCACTATAGTTTGCCTTTCATTTTCTTCTTGCCTTTTTATTGGGATGTCACATGCAGTGCCACTGTTGCATGTTTCTGCACCATCCCGTACGCACTTACAGTATCCCATGGCTTCGTCAAGACCCGTACAAATGGCTCGGTCCTGAACGGCTCGGTCCTGACCACGGGTTTTGTCCTGACTGTGAGTCTTGTTCTGGTTCCATGCTACTGGTATGGTTCGTGCAAGACCAGCACCACTAGAACCAACTGCACCAGCCAGCACCACCAGCACCACCACAACCAGCACCATCCCCAGCACCAACACCAACAAGTAGGGCTTTGAGGCCCTTGCCGACATTGACATTATTGGTTTGGGAGTCTGAGCTGCCTATGTGCTATTGCAGCACAACTCAGCACCGATAACATGTAGATATATGTAGATAGATACAGTAGATTACTCTTGTGCTAGCGAAAGCTTCAGACATAATCATATACCACATTTTAGGTATATATATATTTACAGTATGTACTGTATACTGTATATTGTCTATTGACTATTTGCATGACCTTGTATGACAAAACCATACAAAACCTCTACTATTCTGCTCATCGCAGGGTGGATTTCATGCGACCATCTCCGCCACAGGAAGAACAAGTCTACCGGCTGGACCCGCAAATGACGGACCCACAGGCGTGGAAGAGGTGTTGGATGGGAAATCAACCAGCTGCTCTTAGATGCTCTTACCACAACAAGAGACGGTTTTTTTTTGGCACTTTTCTCCTATCAAGTTTAGTGCCATTGTGCGACACAAGAGGCGGAAACGTCCCCAATGCCTCATGGTGTCGCACTTTGTTTTAGGTCATACAGTCATGCATGGTCTCTTTGAGATGTTTGAGATGAAACATTGTTTGCAGTGCAACTGCAAACCATTCATTGAGAGATCTTGGAAGACAGACGCTGTTTAAATTATTCGTTTTGGAAACTGTTATCAAATGTGTTTGTGACATGTCAGCCTATTCATTATATACAAGTTTAGACATGATGGGATTAGATGTTGGAAGAATTTCCATGTGTCCAAGGAGCCTCCATCCCTTGCAAGGTCTCGAGGCCACCCGGACAGGCTACATATGCAGATGTAGCACGTGCACCCGCGGTGGGGAGCTTGGGCCGGGGGAGTCAAGGAACTTGTAGTCTCAGAGATATGAGATATGCAATGCTCATCAATGTGCATGTTCCCAAGATGGAGTGATTGCTGAATGCCACAATCAAGTGATTATGCGCCATGTTGTAGTAGTGCATGTTTATTTATTTGTTTGATGTTTTTGTTTGCAAAATTGCACCATTCATTGTTGTTTTTTGTGTCCCGTTTTTTCTTTTTTGCCACAACCTGCAGCTTGGCCATCGCCTCATGTCGTCGTCCCTACCCTGCTTCCTAGGTAACTCATATTCCCTAGGGCCCCTCATCTTGTTTTTTTTGCATCATTTTCCAATGTAGTACGAGGATGTAAAGTTAAGAATGCTTCATTGAGAAGGTGCGTTTTCGCTGAGATGGATTGTTCACACCAACAATATTTTTCTTTTACAGAGATGGACGCTCACACCTGTTTTTTCTCGTTGTTGAATTGTAGACTGTAGCTATAGTCTGTTTTGGCGAGCGTGCTTGATAATTATGTCCCTCGTGTTGAGCTTAGATGGCATTTTCTATCATGCTAGTCTTAATGTTTGCTAGTGCTGAAAGTCGTGAACCATCGGCATCACTAGTTATTTATAATACTGTACATAAAATCACATTAGGTGTTAAACTTTAATTCAATAAAGGCTCCAGCGGAGAAGTCTTTTTAATGACTCATAAGCTTCCCTCATGCAGGGTGTATTTGCCGCGGTGACCATATCATAGCAGCGCCAAGCTACCAAGCGTCATTTGCATCCTGCGAGACTGCCAATCTTAGCGACGACAGGCGGACACGCAGAAGAGAAAATGGGAATTTGAAGACGCGAGGTGTGGAGTCGTGGAGAGTGGTTCAAGGGATTGAAACAACGATTGGGCTAGATCGGCCAGGCCGATAGGTTTGGGCGGTTACCCTTAGGGTAGCTTAAAGCAAGGAAAATGGCCAGATAGGCGTATTTCAAGCTATGATTTGGTAGTTTGGACAATGGCACATGGCGGCAAATTGGCTTTTGGGTGCAGAATTGAAGATCCAACCCCGTTGGGTCTAGAGGGATAGATTTGGATGCAGTATCCCGGAGAAGTCTGTGCATGCTTTGGGTCCCAACAACAACAACGGAGCTGGGAGCTGAGGTACTAGTTTCTGACTAACTCAGTAACTGACTAATCGACGAACTGACTAACGGCCAAATGATTAGCTGTCTAAATGACTTGCTTAACTGACTAAGTGACTAACTGCGCACATGTGCGCAGGTTACTGTTTAGGATTTGTCATTTGACTGCATATTTAAGTAGATGAATTTCGTATCATTTTCCTCCTGGTGTTCCAGGATGGTCTTGCTTCGCTATCTTGCAGGACTTTCCTTGGAGCAGCTTGGCCCGCTATAGGATGGTGCAGTATCATTGACGGCATCTCACCGTTTCTTATCTTGCTGCTGGATGAATGGCATCTTCTGAAGTGCATTCAGCTGTCACAAAGGTACCTAACTTGCCTCCTCCTTACAAAGGTGTTTTGTTTTTGGCCCTGGTTGAAGATGCGATCTGCCTATCACACCAAGGAGGTTGGCAGATGCTGACGCTGCTCCAGGAGGATATGAGTGGCCACAGCTTTCCGACAACAAGATCCCGCGGTTCTTTGAACCTTGGCTGTTAACCCGCAAGGGGTGTTTCTGCTTGGATGCTGATTGGAGTAGCGGGGGCCCCAACATCCATTACCATTTCATATGTCATACCATTTCTATTTTTTTCTAGCCCAAATAAATATCACACATGTGCATTGATTATGCATCATGATATTCAACAATCAAAGCAACAATTGGCAGGATTTATCATCATGTTGAAGTTTCAAAAGCCATCCATATGCCAAAAATGATCATGATTTTGACTTGCTGGCGGAAATTTGCTGATTCTGAACCATCATCAATGAAAGGAGGATTGTTATTCTAGCTTGTACGAAGCAGATCCAACAAAGGAGGACTACAGAAGAGCCCAAAAGACATGAAGAATTGGCAAAGTTGCCGCCGCTCCGATCCTTTGCCATCCCTTTGCCATCCTTGCTCAGGAGTCCTTGAATCAGCAGCTCCGTCACTGGCCTGCCTTAAGAGCCCACAACACCCCCCATGCACAAGTTTTGTCCCGAACTTTACTGGATTACTGCATGACATACAATTCACAAGAAAACAATGGCGCACACTGCGCAGCAGCAATATGTCTCAATGCAACTTATGGCTGGGTGCATGCCACAGACATGAGACATGACGAAAGGTTCGCAGTGGTTTTCCACTACTTCCTACTTAAATCTGTTTTAGTGGACTCTTTGGATTTAGGATGTGGTATCTTTCAAATACCAAACTTAGTAGTATGAGTATGAGCCACCATGGTGCACAAGGCCTGTTCGCGGCACCAATGCTGGATGATGCGCGTGCGAGTGTCCAACAGGCTTTCCAGACTATGTCAGTGAACAGTTCGTGGCACCTTGGCGTCTACATTCTTCAATAGGGAGGGAGGAGAAATAGCAATATCCATGCACACGTATCAACATGATAAAAGAGTATCGTATAAAAACAAAGTATATATATCTAAAAGCAAACATCACAACAAACCCATAGCTTGTGACTGTGTTTTTCCTTGCAAAGCTCAGGAGAGTGAAAATGCTCCCGCGAGGGCTCTGCAAACAGGACCGCAGAGAGCATGCGTGCTGGGATGCATTCGGTACTTACACTTGCTTGCAGTCTATGACATACTATATCATACTATTTCACCACTAAAGGATTGTGAAGTATGCAATGGGATTAGCGTGGGTTTTCCTTGCAATCAACAGTAACCATCGTAACCGTTGATGTGACCTTGATGAGTCTCCCCACACGGCGCTTGTTCTATCAAGCAGCTTATCCGGTTGCGGATAGCCATTGTGGATTCATGAGTCAAAAACTAAAACAACGAGGCGGGATAGCTGTTTGATGCCAAATGACATGACATAATGATACACAATAGAATATATACATGCAGTCATTACTACAGTTTGCTTGGCTGTGATGGGCATGTTTGCAGTCAGAGATGGGCTTCATGTACCGTACTAGCTAAAGTGCTTGACTGTGCTTTCTCGCCTCCGTTCCGCCGGGACAAGAATTCACGGCAAGTAGGTGTTGTTTCTATATCCCTATAGCGTAGCCATGCGTGGCCTAGTTTTCAGTCATGCGTTGGACTTTTTCAGATGTCGGCCAAACCCTTGCAGATGCCCATGTAACATCATGTAGCACCATATAACCAAAACCTCAGGCAATTTGTCTTTCAATTGTTCATATCATGTCCACTAAAACCAGGCCCTCAGGAACGATGAGGAACATAGAAAACGCTGACCTTTCCATGCATTTCCTTTCCAGTATATAAGAAGTTTACGTTGCTCATATGTTTTCCATTTTCCAGGACCGAGACCGCCTGCTGCGTGCTCTTCCAGATCGGCGGATAGATGATCGGTGCCGTGCCCCGCCCAAACGAGGATGTTGACGATCAGAGCAACAGATGACGAGATGATGCATGATGAAATGATGATGGTAAATTGATGTAAATTGCTCAATTTTGGTGAATCAACACAGATCAACTCAATATCCCAACTTTTCCGATCATTGGAGAAAATTCACTAAACTACCGCTGTTCAGGGGTGTCGTTGTTCAAACGTTCATCACAAATCGCAAAACTGCTGGCATGTTATATATTCTACTACATATTTCAAGATAAACTTATGCCGTGAATGCATTTGGCACACTTTGTTTGAGATCTCATGGAAAATGTCGTATGGATGAGCAGGACATTTCAATCTGCTCATCTTACTGCATCCATCCAAGGCTACTTCAGCATCAATGTGTTTGAAGGCGAAAATAGATCCACCAAGAATAGCACCTTGGAGCAGAGCAACCCTGGCAATGTGTGATGAGCCGCCGACCACAAGTTCTTTATGAACATCAGTAACATCAGTACTGTTGGGTACTTCATTCGGAGCTATTTTCGAGAGATCTTCAAGCCATCAGATGGATGCAGAACCTGCATGTATGTGTTGCATGATGTTGTAAGGCCCACTTCTTACCCTCAATACTGCACACAGTTGTTTGCACACATACTGTATATATATATATATGTGTGGTATAGCAGTATCCACTGCTGACATATTAGCCATCCCAGAACGCAAGGAGACTAGGTCTACATATGGAATTTGATATTGAATGCGTCTAAGAACCTCTTAGGACCTTGATGGAAGACCACGATACATAGAAGATCACAACCGAACGGAAAACCAGTTCCAGTTCCAGGCGTCATGTTTAAAAGTTTACAATCCTTTACCTAACCCAACGGTATCTCATTGTGTAGACTGTGCATGCGGCAGACTAGTATTGAGCAATCTGTATGCACCAACATGATCCCGCAGACATGTCAATGTGGTTTCTTCGTTGCAGCCGCCCTTCTATATATATTTCGAAAATTTGTAAAGAGTTAAATCATGTTTTCCATTGTTTTCCATGATCTTTTTGGTTAAGCTGCATTCATCAATATCCATTGCGACATGACCAAGCACAAAGTATACCAAAAAATTGGACCCGGCCGCGGATGTCTCGATATCTTATGGATCCGTTTTGATGCTCTCATATAGTTGGAACGCGTATTTCATCAACAGGCGCCGACCAGTGGCTAGTTCCAAAAGTTGTAGTTAGTTTCCAGTTTCCAGAGCAAGGAAGAAAAAAGTGGCCTGCCATCATGTCAGGACGAGTCCTAAAAGATACTGCCAGCACTAGTCAGCATGCGTCACTGCTAGTCAATTCATCAATGGAGCCAATGCTGCGCTGAGGTTGGCTGCCGTACTCCACAGTGCTTTTGGTACAGTTGCCCATTCCACCTGACAAGAAGGCAGCAGCAAAACTTAGACGCAGACTCCTGCTGCTGTGTTCTCAAAGAGAACAGCCCAGTCTTTTGTAACCTGTTCATGACGCCCCCAGATAAACGTCCATCAAGGTTGTTATGTAACAGTGTACTTTATCATGCAGCCATTCGTCACGCCACATTTGCCCCGCGAAAATCCTTCGAGTTCAATCAGTGTGTCAGATCAAACGGAAATAGCCGTTGCATGCATCATGCTACTAAGCTACTACTTTCTGGCCCCTGAACCTCCTTCCTGCCAGGCCTTGGCATCCACGCCACATCGGTTTGGGCTTTTGCACCGAACTCACGAGGGCGTCTCTTGGGCAAATTTTGGCCCCTCACTAGCTCCAACCCCCGAGACAAGCATAGAAAAGGGCTACACCATTTTTGAAAAGGACTTTCAAAGTCGCAACATGGCACAGCCAACTCCTTTTGATGTGTGCTAAGGGCTATATTGCTGGAGTCTCAGATTCTTTACCACAGCTGCAGTTACATTCTTGGTAGTGAGAAGTGTCTTGATTTTTGTCGCACATGCTGCTGAAGTTTTAAAGCGCTTAGCACCCCCACGACCAGTAGATCAGGGGAAGTACTGCAACTGCAAAATATCGCTCGGCAGCTGGTGTTCCTGATTCCCTGGCGGCCATGTTCTGCGAGGACCCGATAATGATTTGCTTACCTCCTTGAGGCCATTGACATTTTACTCGAATCAGAATGTCACCAGCATTTTCAGCGGTGTCATGATATATGATCAAAACATTACAAAACCACCACCTTGCAGACCTCATCGCAGTGATGACCGGTCTTAATGTGACCATATGTGGCCCCTTTGCCATTGCCATCATCACTATCACTATCATCATTATCATCGCTATCATCATCATCATCATCATCATCATCATCATCATCATCATCATAAAATGATAATAATCATCCTTATCATCATCATCCTTATCATCATCATCATCATCATCATCATCATCATCATCATCATCATCATCAGAATCATCATCATCATTAGAATCATCATCATCATTAGAATCATCATCATCATCATCATCATCATCATCATCATCATCATCATCATCATCATCATCCTCAGAATCATCCTATCATCAC